>APFE030943342.1:0-43903 GCA_000404065.3 Pinus taeda | reverse complement strand
GGCTCGCTTGCAGTAGTCTCTTTTGAATGAGAATTCGGGCGGCTTCCTTTTGTTTTTTCAAACACTCACCATAGAATAAGCACATTAATACAGTCATGAATAAACATAATTGCACCACCATACCTCATAAGATTGATTAACATAATTGACATGTGTGTGATCCTATCTCTGATGGCGGGATGAATCCTATCATGATCTAGAGAGGATGTCGACTGACACATATGGACGGTTTTTGATGACTCACCTCCCGAGATTTGACATTTCAAGGAAATATGCTGCAGAAAATAGCCGAATCCCCGATTTCGTAGCGCAGGCAATCATGAAATGACATACCGCGCTACGCAATGGCTGCTCAATGATATGCTACGGAAAGGTGGAAAATGATTGCGCAGCTAAACTGGCCAATCATATTACGCTACGAAACTGTGCAAAGTCAGAATGATGTAATCAAGACACGACATGCTTTAACTATCATGAGAGAGGGTATCTAACGGTTTTTTAACAAGGACTCATGTCAATACCTTTGGAAAACTAATCTTAAAGTAACACAGCTAAAAACCTATTGACTTGAATCAAAAAATTTATATGGATCTTTGGACATAGGTGAACTGTGGTTTTAAGTGATAACACAATTAAGGATGGAAAATCAACAAAAGATCATCCCTATGGGGTGGCTGTAAGGGGTGACTATAGATATTGAAGGCGCAAGCTCGTTGGCTGACTTTGAGGTAATAGAAATTGTGGATGACAGGAACCCCTATCCGGCGCTCCTTGGAATTGATTGGGCTACTGATATGAACAGGGTAATCAACCTATAGAAGAGAAAGATGATATTTGAGAAGAAATCGCTCCACTTAATACTACCCCTAGACCCTGCTGAAGGATCACACTATACTGCACCAATCCACGATTATGAGGGCGATAACGATCTGGACTGTATATATAAGATAACAACGCGAGGCCAAGATTGAGTAAATCCAACAACAGATGGACGAATTACATGGGATCGCGAGAGTTCCTGCACCTCAGACTCTAATGAAGAATTAGAGCGTTGAAAGAATCAATTACATGAAGTAACCACACTAAGCTGTAACATGATGACTTGGTCACTACACTGTGTTTCGTCAGAGGTAAGAAATCTGCCCACTTATGATGGCCTAAATGATGTAGATATATTTTTGGACGCATTGGAGAGGGAGGTACCAAAAAAGCAATTCTTCCAGGGTTTGGACTGGGAACTGCACACTACGCTCGCAAGGTGGTGGGGTACACACAAGGGTAGCTTTGATGATTTGTGTGAGTGTGGGAGGATGATAAGAACACACTTTCGAAAGCCGAAGGTATGAATCATGGACAAGTATGACGGGAAGGATGATTCGCATGCACTTGGCCAAATGGGCCAAGGCTTATGGAGCAAGGCCCCAACTTGAATGGGTGCACTTGTTCTATCACACCGTGGATGTCATCTCGACGAATTGGTACTTAGAAATAGAGCTCCTCCATGGTACAGGTGAATGGGATATTCTATGCAAAGGATTCATAATGACATTCAGCTTTGAAGACGGGTTTGATTGTATTGATGAGGCACTATAAGAAGCGAAAGCAACAATATTTAGGATATCTCAAGATCCTTTGGACCTGATTCAACCCGATTAGACTACTCAGTTGAGTCATGCGCTGGAATGCTATAACGTAATTGTTGAAGAAGAAGATGGGGATCCGGAAATGATTAACACCCCTGAAATAGAAGGTCACTGTGAGGTTGAAGGACCGTAGATTGAGAATCCTGATATAACCACGCTACTGAAAATGAAACAGGTGAATATTGGTATCGAGACAGAAAAAAAATTCACGAAGATTGGAGATTACTGGGATGACGCGACGGTGGATAAGGTCATTGAATTTCTCTGCGAATACCAGGATTTGTTCCCTACCAAGTTTACGAATCTAAAAGGGATAATCAGGGACCTGGGTGTTACGAAGATCACGTTGAAGCCTGACGCGAAGCCGGTTAAGCAAAGGTCTTACTGTCTAAATCCAAAGTATAAGGAGAAGGTCCACTTAGAGCTAGACAAGATGCTCGTGGTAGGAATCATTGAACCCATGGAAGAATCTAATTGGGTAAACCCAATGGTGGTACAGGAGAAGAAGTAGAAGGATGAAATAAGGATATGCGTGAATCTCAGGAAGTTTAATGACACTTATGTACATGATCCTTTCCCGAATTCGTTCGCTGATGAAGTTTTGGACAATGTAGGTGGCCAAGAAGCATATTCCTTCACTAATGGGTTCTCTGGGTATCATCAGATCAAAATCGCATTGGAGGATAGGAGAAAGACAACCTTCACGACTGAGTGGGGTTGTTTTCAGTACACTATAATGCCTTTCAGATTGAAGAATGCACCTACGATTTTCTCATGGTAGTCATTGCGGCGTTCAGGGAATTTATTCATAAGTTCTTGGAAGTGTACTTTGATGACTGGATTGTTTGGGCTAGTGAAATGCCATGTAGATAGGGAATGATGGTAGATTCTGTGAAGATCACGATAATACTTAACTTAGAAGTGCCAAGGAGTGTGAAATAGCTACGCGCTACCCTAGGACATACATGATATTGTAGAAAGTTTATCAAAGGCTATGCCCAAATCACCACGCCTATGGAGAAGTTGTTGAAAAAGGATGTCACATTTTGATGGAATGAGGACTGTAAGAAAAGCTTGGATGTATTGAAAGAAAAGATGGTCATCGCGCCGATTCTAGTCTTCCCAGATTGGAAGAAGGATTTTCATCTACACGTCGACGCGTCATGTATAGCACTAGGAGTAGTACTAACACAGGTTGGCGGAGGAGACTTGGACCATCTAATAGCGTTCACAAGTAGAAGGTTATCCAAGGCTAAGAAGAACTATTCCACCATCGAGCGTGAAGGGTTAGCCATGGTATACGTGCTCCAGAAGTTTAGATAATATTTGCTGGGTGGAAATACCAGGTCAATAACCTGTGTTTGGGGGGAGAATCTGTAGATGGTTGTTATTGTTCCAGGAGTATGATTTTAAGGTTATTGTGAAGCCTGGACGACTGCACACAGGACCAGACCAGCTATCGCGCATTGAAACAGGGGAAGAGCCCACTAATTTAGAGGAGGGATTGCCTGATGTGCAACTATTTGTAATTCATGTCATGGATGGTCATTTTGAACATATATACACTTCCTAACGACAAGAAATACCCCAGAAGGTTACACCCTCTAGCAGAAGAAGGAGTTAGTGGTACACGCGACAAATTTTTTTGTCATTGCTGGGCATTTGTACAAAATGGGGTCTGATGAAATATTCTGATGATATGTACCGGAGTTTGAAAGGAGCAGTATCCTCATGCACAATCATGGGGGCACCACGGGAGGACATTATGTAGGAAGAGATATCGTGCAAAAGATCCTATGCGCAGGGTTGTGGTGGCCAACCTTCCATCATGATTCAAAAGCTTACTGCAAAGTGTGTGATGTGTGTCAAAGGATAGGCGGGCCATTGTGGAGGGATGAGTTGCCACTAAATCCACAGACGACGTTACAACCCTTTGAAAAATGGGTGATAGATTTTGTGGGACCCATTCAGCCCCAAGGGAAGAAAACGGGAGCGAGGTACATTATCACCGTGACTGAGTATTTGACTCGATGGGTGGAGGCACAACCTGTAAAAGATTGCATAAGTGCGACTGTTGCAGAGTTCCTCTTTGCGTATGTATTGACACGATTTGGGTGTCCAAATATTTTGATGAGTGATCGCGGTATGCACTTTTTGAATGAGACGATTAGCGTGCTGATGGAAGAATTTCAGGTATATCACCAGAAAAGCATGCTTATCACCCGCAGGTTAACGGGACAGTGGAAGCATTCAATAAAGTGTAGGAAAATGCGTTGACCAAGGTTTGCAATGCTCAGCGAAGCGATTGGGACCTGCGCATACCTGTAGTACTATGGGCCTATTAGAAAACATGCAAGAAGTTGACTGGACAAACACCCTTTAGGCTTGTCTATTGCGTTGAAGCAGTGATGCCCATGGAATACATTGTGCCTAGTCTATGCATAGCAGCACTCACAGGTATGATGGATCGCAGAGCCTTGGAAGAAAGGCTCGAGTAGCTGGCTGAGCTTGAGGAAGAGAGATTTCTAGATGGATTTCACCAACAGGTCCAGAAGCAGTGCGAAAAAGCATCGCATGATTGGAACATTGAGCTGTCACCTTTAAGGTAAATGATCTGGTTTCGTTATATGACAACAAGTTTGATAAATTTCCAGGGAAATTTAGAATGCACTGGTTAGGGCCCTATGTCATTAAGGAGATTACCAATGGAGGAGCGGTTCAGCTGGTCAAATTGAATGGAGATCCCTTCCCAGGAAAGGTGAATGGTAGTCGATTGAACCCATACACTGATGGTCCGACCATGTGACTATATGAAGGTAGCACAGTCTTAGCGCTCTAGGTAGCTGAAAGGAGGTGCGAGACTATAAACTACACTGCCTGGTTTGGGGAGCTACGCAATTGGAGGATTGCATGAAGCAGGGAAGTGTCACAGGGTTCATGGCAGTGCGAAGGGAGCTGCCCTGCCTAGGGAGAAATAGCGCAAGTCAGTTGGGAAATGACCGTTAAAGTCACTGTTCATGATTTGATGGTAGAAATATGGCCAAATGGAGTGGGCGACCGACATTTAAGATGAAATTTATGGGTCAAATCCTTGAGAATCTGCTGCCAATCTAGCATTAATGAACTGAAGTTGGGGGGAACGGTCAGATTTGAATTCAAAATGCCCTATAAATTACAGGTGGCTACCCAGCGAAAAACACTTGGCATTTTGAGAATTGAGTTGTTGAGCTCTCAAGTGCACATGAACCGAGAATTCTTTAAGGCTCTGATAACGAGTTCAGTGTTTGAGAACTTACTGGAGACATCATGAGCAGTGCTGGAAAGCATTATGTCGGCACCCACAGAAGCTATAAATACCGAAGCAGAGGAGTTGATGCTAGAAATTGTTATGGAGGCTGAAGAAGCTGCTTTGGAGGTTGTCAAAGTATTAGCCGAAGTCCCCAAATCACCAAGGATGCCGGGACTAAAGTTGACCCCAACCAAGGAGAGCACGAAGGATAAAAAGGGCAAGCAACCTGGAATACTGGTGTGTGCATTGCCAAGAAGAAACCCATCGAAGGACAAGCCCACCACACAGGAGAAGGGAAAATCCATCAATTTGGATCCAAAGGAGGAATAAATCAAAGACATCCTGATGGATGAGGAGGATGTGGGGATAGACGTGGAGGAAGTTGAAGCCCAGGGTGCTAACCCTATGAATCGGTTGCCTGAGTACGTCCCTCCGCGCAAAGGCAAGACTAAGGTCCCGAAAGGTATTGATGAGAGCAAGGTCCCTTGCAAACCCCTCTATTGCCTGATGAAATTATTTTTGAAGGACCGCACTTGGGGTAGGTTCCTCTATTAAAACCTGAAGACTGGGACTTGGCTAATCATGAGAACTTCCCACACCTGGCAACCGAGCAACGGATGTGCTGCATTATCAATACAACCATTGGAATGACCGCATTGGAGTCGCAGAGGTGACTCAGAAGAGTCGACAAGGCAGGTCTTCTCAACCTGCTATGGGTTTCGCACTACAACCGCACCCCGCTTACAATATTGGTCATTAAGCAGCTGCTATTATTGGTGCATGATGGGTGTCTGTGGCTGGAGGAGCCAATACCCATCACTGATAGGTTGATCCACAGGATCACACAGTTGCTTTACAAAGGAGAAAATCTGGCCATGATATTTGGCTGAAAAGGTGGTGAGTAGGCCCTCACGGAGGCCATGAAAGAGAAGTTTAAGCTGGTAAATAAGCCATGTGGATATGCCATATTCAACATCTATGACCCTACTGTAAAGGTGGTTATGCATATTTTAGCATGGAAGGTGATGAGGAAGTGTCACGCCAATGAGGTGCCAGTGCCTATCGTCGTGCTAGCAGCCCAGTGCACCGAAGGAGTTCAGTTCAATTGGGAAGACTATCTCTGCGGCAAGTTCCTTGTGAACTACCACAAGGCACAAGAGCTCAACAAGACATTCCACTACACGTGGCTCTTGTTGTCTATTGTGCTGGTAGCATGGGAGTTGTTAGAGGACAGTCAATTCCCTTCGGTCGCACCAGACCTACCAGAAGCAGCGGAGTACGCTTCACTGTAGGTGACCAAGGATGCACAGCGCATCAAGGACAGCAAGATCTTCTGGATCTTGATGGAGATGAACATCCGCATGGCCATCAATCACAAACCGTGGTTTTCACCTATGGTGTTTTCCAACCTGCAGGGTTACATGGAATTTAAGGCAGATTTTCACCATCTGTCCATCAGGGCGCAGAAGGACCCTGCGTAGACATGGTATGACTTGCCTTACCTAGCAATGGATGACGCCATTGATGCAGTACTTGATAACTGGATGACAGAATGGAACACTACAACAGACTTGGTAGTGGGAGGGAGTAAGTCCACCACACAGTGCAAGAAGGAGGAGGCCAAGCTCAAGATGACGCAGCTTGCCGAAAAGAGAAAGAAGTCGGCCGCTGATAAGGCCCAGGCAGAGCACCAGGCTGCTCAGGGGACAAAGAAGCAAACAGGTGGCTCAGAGCGGGGCTCTGACAAAGACACGAGGTTGCCTTCACTTGAGACAGAGGAAGAGATAGACGAGCAAATAGAGCAGCATGACACGGACCCACAGGCGACATCCGCCCTTATTAAGCGTCCAAGCGAACAAGAGAAAGGAGGGTCAAGGAAGAAGTCCAAGGCCGTTAAGATGTCGTTGGACCCCATTACCCTCACCGATGGCGATTTGAAGGACATCGGTGACACGGTGCGGGATGTCACCACAGAGGCCCTACAACAGTTTGAGCAGCAACAACAACTAATATTGGGGGCTGTCCAGACAAGTCTCCAGGAGTTGTAGAACCGCACATCATAGGCTAGTACGATGTCCACCAGCCTTGTTATCGACACTTCAGAAGCTGCCGAGATGCTACGTGCGAAGGCCTCCAACGTGATAGTGTTGCCTGATGGAGCATTGACCACGGAAAATGAAGCTAACAGGCCTGCTGTCAGTGCCCTCAAGGGAGTAGGGTTGAGTCTGGCCGCGCTCCTTGGTGAAGCGCTCCACCTCTTGAAGGCTGGAGTGATTGCAGAGTTGAGGGCCCGTGAGCACCGCACCCGCCAGGTAATTAGTGAGAAGCAGATTAACAACGAGTAGATAACACTACAACGAGGCTCTTCCATCGCCACTGTGACCGCGACAACCAACGAAAACAAGCATATAATGTAGGTCATCGAGGAGGCATGCCAAATGGTCCAAGAGTTGGCCATTGCTGAGGGAGAACCAGTTGAGGTGCACGTCCACATGCTGGTTGTAGGGGTGCGCGATGCTCGTACATAAATGGCGAGGGTTCAGTTGGAGTTGAACCTACAGATCACCGAGTTACATTTGAAGGCCTATCCTTCAACCCCACCAGAAGGAAAGGAGCAGCGTGCAACCACTGTCATAGAGGCAATAACGATGGTTGATAGTGCAATAGCAGACTGCACACAACTTTTTGAGGAATCGTTCGAGGTCCTAGTGAGCTTGCAGGAGGACCCTAATGTACAACGTCTGGAAACAGAAGCATGCGAGCTACAACAGCACTATGATGAGGTCAAAGGCATAGCGTGAACCATCGCACTCACACAGAGACTGGCAAAGATGTAGGAGGCCAAGCAGCTGAAAGAACTGGTGGATACCGTGCTGCACAAGGAACCAGTGCTGAAGGCACGACTGAAGCCCTGGCTAGATGAGACTTACATGGTCACAACCTCTATTGAAGGAAAGCTTGCGACTCTACAAGCAACTCAACAAAAGCTTCAGGTCGATAGTTTAGGAGCAGTGACCGAGCAAATGGCTGAGGACGCGAAGCAGGCAACCACACAGTGCACTACCGAGGTTGCGGTCATACAGGTCGAGCTGGGAGGTCTTCACGCTAAGATCTTTGTGCCTGCCAAGTGACTCGAGGGTGAGTCACGATGTTTGCGTTGGGGGCCTGTTGGGAACGGGATCCCCCAAGGACAGTTTTGGGGATAAAACCCCATGTTTTGGGTCAAATTTTGTAATAAATTTGTAAAGTCTCCGCATTTTATCGTCACGGACCACCAAGGTGTCATAAGTCATAAAGGGTTGTCCGCCCTTATTTTGTAAAGTGAAAAGTCGGCTGTAAAGACCTACCCATGGTTCATGAACCATGGGATTGTATAAAAAGAGCTAAGTAAGTAAGCTCTAAGTAGTAGTAAGTTTTGGGGAGAAGTAAGAAGTCTTGAGCGATAAGGAGAGAAGTCTAAGTTGTGGGTCTTAGTGTAGGTAGAGGCTCTGCAACTGAGTGCACAAAGGCCTAGGGTAGAAGTCCGCAGTTAAGTGTGCGGACCCCTGCAGCTGTGTGTGCAGGGAGGATAGAGTCTGTAATCATATGAAGATATCAATAAAAAGAAGCATTCTGCAAAGTCTATGTCTTTGTTTCATGTTAATGCATCTTGTCATATTATTTATAAATTTCATTTATAGTTATTATGTAATGCACGAATGTATGTAATTACGTTGGATAGTTGAACACAAATAAGGATATCTGTTTACGCGGCACTAACTGTGATTGTTTAATAAGATAAGTAAGACACTTAAGATAATTTAAGAATTTGCACGATACGCTGCCCTAGCAGTGCAAAAGTACCTGAACTGTAGGTTAGGGCTACACGAAGGTCAATCTCAACCCTTCGTAGAGGTACCGAAGGGTGGAATAAAGGGCTAGACATATAGAGCCCTAGAACTCAATGACCTTAACGAAAGCAGGAATAGAACGAATAAACCGACATCATGACCATCTCAGGGTGTAGAAAATTGGTTCCAGCATCCCCCCATACTGCTTCGGATGAGACTTTGGTCCGTGCTCCACAGGCTGATGCTGAAAGGGCCAGTAGTGTAGGGATTTGTTTGGCTAACTAACGTTGAACCTGGTTTAGGCCCCACACAGCCAACAAGGAGTTTTTCAAGGTAAATAAGGAGATGTTCTCAGATGCATGAAAAGAAGAAATTATGTCCCTGAAAGTCAAACTAGAAGATGCTAAATGAAAAGAAGAAGTTTTTAATGATTTAATCCATGAATGGGAAGAACAATTTCATAGTCTCAAGGAAGAAGTTGTCTCTCTGAGAACATATCTTGAGAGATTGGAGACTGAGAAAGGTGTAAATGAGAAATTTTCGGAAGGGACAAGAAAACTAGTTAGGATTATGAACAACTAAAGGTCTCTAGAAAAGAAAATAGGTCTGGCATGTTCTAGGCCACAAGAATATTCTATGAGAAAGATGAACTTAAGGTCCGCAAGTTTTGAGGAACCCCTGAGCTATGAAAATATGCTTCAAGGGAGAATAAAAGAAGATATAAAGGTATCAAGTAAGAGAGGATCCCATCACTGGAATGAGAATTCCAACTTCTCAAAAGAGCCATAGCAATAGAGAATGAATCAATAAAAAAGACAACAAAGGTACCTTCATGAACTAACTCATGAATATTCCAACTTTAGTTACTCTAATTTATTTTATGGTCATTGTTATAAATGTCATATATTTGGACATAAGGCTATTTATTGTAGAAGAGTCAAAGTTTAAAGAGATGAAATTTTAGATACAATAAGTATTAACATTATAGATCTCAAAACTCTCCTTCCAAAAATAGAAATTTCTTCTCCCTTGATGAATGATGTTGAATGCTTCAAATGTAATAATTTTTGGCACAAGGTGAGTGAATTCAAAATCTGGTTTGAGAATCCACCTAAATCCCAGAATACTTGGTAGCCAACCTTTCAAAAGGGCGAGAAGAATTGGAAACATAAATATGGAAAGAACATGGAATGTGGGCTTTCTCTGTCAGCACATAATCAATAGAAAAAATGGTATTTGGACAGTGGTTGTTCCAAGCATATGATCGGGGATAAGAGAAAATTCATGTCGCTAAAAGAAAAGGGAAGAGGGAAGAATGTCACTTTCAGCAACAATGCCCCAACAGGAATTACGGGTAAGGGTGTAGTTAGTCTTGATGAAAAGACTAAAGCACAAAATGTGTTGTATGTAGAGGGTCTCAAGCAAAACTTGCTTAGTGTGAGCTAGATGTGTGATAATGGCTATAATGTGACCTTTCGATCCAAGGATCATGAGATCCAAAATGAATAGAATGGAAAGCTGGTGGAAAATGCATTTAAAACTCACAATAATGTATATGTGCTCGATGACTCCAGAGTGAGCTGTTATTTGAGAAAGATGAATCAAACTTGGATGTGGCACAAGAGACTTGGCCATATCAATTTTGATAGTCTGATAAAGGTCAATAGTCTGTAAATATTGCCAATTTGGAAAGTATACCAGGACTCATTTCAAGACAAAGGAGTTCTCTTCATATGGATTGTTGGAACTAATTAACACAAATATTTGTGGCCCAACAAGACTAAAATTCCCAAGAGGAGAGAGATATTTTATGTTGTTTATTGATGATTTTACTAGAGCCACATGGATAATGATCTTCACTGAAAAATGAGAAGCACTTAAGCATTTCAAGACATTTAAGGCTCAGATAGAAAATGAGAAAGATATAAAGATCAAATGCTTAATATCAAATAGAGGAGGAGAATAAACTTCAAGAGAGTTTGAGGAATTTTGTAAAGACCATGGCATAAGTAGGCAGTATACCGTGGCCATAACTCCATAACAAAATGGAGTAGCTAAGATAAAGAACAAAACAATCCAGGAGATGGAAAGAGCTATGATGGATGGAGAAGATGTACCTCACACCTTTTGGGGAGAAGCATCACAAGCAATAATGTATCTATCAAACAAAACATAACTCAGGTCTAAGAGTGATAAAACTTCCTACGTGTTTGTGGAAGGGAATACCTGCATCAGTGAAACACTACAAGGTGTTTGGAATAAAATGCTTTATCAAAATAAATTATATAGATCTTGGGAAGTTTGATCATGGGCCGATGAGGGTATATTTCTTGGGTACTCTGCTCGAAGAAAAGGAAATAAATGCTAAAATAAAAGTACAAAGAGAGTAGAGGACTAGTAGTAGATGAAATAATACCATAACCCAATTCCACCAAAGGAAACACATGAAATCATATGGAGAAGAAAGTTCAATCATCATGTCCTCAGACTATGAAGAAACAAAGTTGAATGATGAAGACAAATAAATGAGTAAAACCCCAAGGCCCAAAACACGTCCAGGTATGTACATAAACAACACAATGAGAGTAAAATTATATGAGATCAAAGACTTGGTGTTCAGACCAGTAGGAAATTTGTTGGTAGTTCAAGTTGTGCAAATCTTGCTCGGCTATCTCAAGTTGAGCCTAAGAATTTCAGTTAGGTAAGCGAGGATAAGTCCTGGGTGAGATCTATGAATGAAGAGATGGATCAAATCAAGAAGAACAATGCTTGGGAGATTGTTCCAAGACCCGCAAAGAAAAACATCATAGGAAAAAAATGGTTCTACAAAAATAAGCTAAATGAGAAAGGTCAAGTAAAAAGGAACAAATCACGACTAGTCTGCAAAGGGTATACCCAAATAGAGGGGATAGATTTTGAAGAAACCTTTGCAACAGTACCTAGAAGGAAACTATTTAAATGTTCCTTTCTTTTTCGAGTAAGAAATCATGAAGTTATATCAGATGGATGTGAATCTGACCTTCCTCAACGAAGATATGGAAGAAGAAGTATAAATTGAACAACCAGAGGGGTTCATGCTCACATAGAAAATGAGGATTTGTCTGCAAATTGAAGAAGGCCATATATGGGCTCAAACATGCCCCTAGAGCTTGGCATGCTAGTTTGGATAGATATATTTAGGAACAAGGTTTTAATAGGGGCACTACAGATAGAAATATGTACATAAAATCTGAAGATGACCACCTATTGATTGTGGTAGTGTATGTAGATGACATAATATTTGGCAGTGACTTAGAACAGTTGAGACATCAATTCACAAACTGTATGAAAACAGAGTTTGAGATGTCCATGATAGGAGAACTACCATTTTTCTTAGGATTGCAAGTGTCTTAATAAAAATATTGGGTATTTATCTCCCAATCCAAAAAACCTATGAGAAACTCTGGAGAAATTCAGACTAGAAGATCACAAGCTGGTTACTATGCCCATGGTTATAGGTTCTAAGTTATGTAAAGAAGATGAGACACCACTGGTAAATCAAAATGTCTATAGATCAATGATAGGAAGCTGATGTATCTCACAATGTCTAGACCATACATCATGCAAGCAGTGGGTTTGGTGGCCAGATAACAAGCATGCCCCAATGAAATTCATGTCATTACTATACAAAGAATTTTCAAATACTTGTAAGGGACAAAAAACTATGGGATGTGGTATGATAGAAACAAAGAGTTTAAATTGAAGGCCTATACTGATGTTGATTGGGCAGGGAGTAAGGAAGAGCACCTCTGGTGCAATATTCTTTTTGGGAAACTTCTTAGTGTCTTGGGTCAGCAAGAAAGAAGACTCGTTTTCTCTATCAACTGTTGAATCAGAGTGTATTGAATCAACCACTTATTGCTCAAAAATTATCTGAATCAACCAAACCTTGAAGGACATTAAAGTAGAGTTGATTGATCTAATTCCAATCATCTGTGACAACACAAGTGCAATAAGCATTTGTAAAAAGTCTTATCATGCACTCAAACACCAAGCAAGTTCCTATCAAATTTCATTTCTTGAGAGAATAGGTTGTTGCTAATATTGTCCGACTTGAATATGTGGTCACTAAAGAAAAACTAGTAGACATCTTTACTAAGCCATTTGCAAGAGAGCCCTTTGTGTATCTCCGACAATAGATAGGATTTGTGATTGCTCCCCCCAATGAAACAATTACAATAAGTGTTGGCAACTACACAACTTGAACGATCAATTGAAGAATAGGATGCAGTGGTTCAAGGGGATATTTTAGGAGAATCCTTTTCCATTGATGACAAAGGGGGAGAAGATTACTAGTGCTAAGGAGAAGATCAACAATGAATATTCTATACCTAGTTTCAGGGGGAGCTTAGTGTGTTGCAATCAATGCCAAAGGGGGAGATTGTTGTATAGTTGGAAATGTCTAGATGGTTTGTGGCACTCACTATGTTGGCATTGATGTCAATTGGACTAGCACTAAGGATAGAGACAACACTTGTCGGCATTGATGAGCATGTTGTTCAGAGGGAGTCCCACGGCTGCTGTAGTACTCTGTAGATAATAATCAGATTTCCAGGCCTAGAGGAGAAGCCCTAAAAATATGACTATGAAGAGTCCCATACTTTGGAGGTATTTCTGCCCCATGTGTTTAGTTGATATGCTCTTGGTTATGGCATAGTCAGATAATGCTTTGGAAGAGATTTCGAATGGTATGTTGGACTCTAGAAAAGGCTTGCTAGATCAGATTTTATAGTCAGTTGAAGTTGGCAGACATAAAATATCATTCTCTCAGGACTTAGTAGTTTTTGAACTAAGGTCGAGACTTAGGTGAGTCAACTCTAGTCAGAGGACTGGCCGCATAATAGAATTAACAGGAGAACAAAGCTCTAATCCCCCTTACCCCCGACATGTGTGGGACCATCTCCAAGTCGGTATTCAGTAGCCGATCAAGTAGGAAGTTGGGTCTAGGTGGACCAATTGGAGGTTGGGTAGTGCAACAAATTTTGGCAAGAAGAATGTGTTGAAGAATCTAGGGCACATGCAGTTAATTATATTCTTCTTAACTTGATAACTATTTACGAGGCATTTTAATTTTCTTATTAGCAAAATATTCTATTTGACATTATTAGAATGTGTGTTTCTTATTTCATCAATTAGCTACCAAAACAAAAGAGACAAGAACATAAGACGTTGGCATTCTGCCAGGGCCAAAACCTCTCCCTCTTGGAAAGGAAAATCCACACATAATTATTCTTATAGAGATTCCAATTAACGAACACCAAGACCATGACCCTTGACTTACTATGCCACTCCAAGACCAAGACACCAATCCTCTTCTTTTTCACTATTGAGATAATCATCATTGCTGCACCACTGAGGTCATCATCAAGATCTTCACTACTGTTGTAACGTCTTTGCAATTTCATCAAGGTCTTAACTGTACCAAGATCTTCGTAAGGTCTATACCTGGGTTCCCTGAGGTCATGACTGCTTCTCCTTCATTTCTTCATTATTACATGAGATCTTCATCATGTCAATAAGGTTTCTATACTATGCACTGAGATCATGATCTTATCCTCATTATGACAAAGACCATGAATGCTATATTATCGAAATTATGATTGTGTTGAGTATGTGAATGCATCACTGTGAGATCACTGAGCTTCTACAACTATATGAATACTGTGACTTGATTAGAGAGCATGTTGAGTGTATCACTAAGATCCTTATTATCATAACTATTCCCAGAACCTGACTGTGATTCTCCTCTTGCACTGAGAGCCCCATAGTTTATAGTACTACCACTGAGAAGATCACATTGTAATTACGTACTGTAGTTATACCCAAAGTTGGAGAGACTAGTATTCATGCACCTCATTCGAGACCCTATAGCACTGTGCTTGACTGAGACTTCAAAGGTGTATGCGAATATATTTCTGCTCCTTATTCGAAGTTGCAGAATGTCCGAAATCTCAGAGATGTGCGAGTTTCTGTTCCACTGTTCTGTGAAGTTTAGTGGGGTATATATAGTAGTTAGTCTCCATAAATAAGCCGACATGACCACTGAACTGGTGTGTCACCTTTTATGAGCCGACTTGATAGTTATATGACTATTTCTTCATTGTTTGTTGGTAGTCTTCTTCTCTAGAGGATGGTGCTTATCTTGGAGGGCCATTTGACACTAGGTTGAGCCATGTACATTACATGAAGACTCAAGAAGATCTTCTTACATATGACTTTGACTCTTTGACTTTTTTCCAGAATTATGAAGTGAGCAAGAAAATCATTCATTTAATTTGCAAAAATAATATTTCTTTTTCTTGACAAGTACAAAGATAAAAATTGCATTTACAAATACCGAACCTAGTTACACTTTTATTCAACACTCCCTCTTAACTACGGAGGTATTTACAATGGTACTTGGTCATTCTCAATCTGAAGAATTTCTCATAAGAAGAATCAGATTGGTAACCCATCTATATAGCATCATAGTAACCAAAATTATTCATAGCAAGGCCTTGACTAACAAATCTATCTCTCATAATATCAGAGCACAATGTTGGCGAGACCAATGACTTATAGACACCTTAGTCATTGTTTCTCAATGTACATACCCACCCGGGTTTTCATTGAGTATGACCTTCTAGGACTATTCTTGTCCTGGGTTTCCAACCCTCAAAGAATATTGGTCTGCTTGCCTACTCTTGTCTTGGATACCCTAAACATCCTCAAAGAGTATCAGATGCCATATGATTACCCAATCCTCCCATTCTTTCTTCTCAATTGAAGACAAGAATGTTGTGTCTATCTCTTCCTCTTTATTTGAGGAAGCGTTGAAGCCTCGAAAATTGTTGCTTACAACATGGTGGAAAACCACCTGGTTCAGACCTTGGTTGGTAGTTCCTTTCATTTTGGTGTAGTGGCTCCGACTAGGGATAATGGGACCAATTTCCCAATCTAATTTATGATTGTGATAACGGGGTGATATGTGATATTTAGGAGCAATGTTTAAGCTAAAAGTAATCTAATCTAAAATAATAATCACATGTATATCTCCTAATTTAAACACTATCTAGCTATGACTATACCCGAGAATAAATTTGATGTATGCAATCTACAATAATGTCTTAAAGAAATTGGTAATAAAGATCATTCAACTACAATAAGAAATGAAATTGTTTTAACAATAATCATTTCGGATAAATAGTTAGCTAAAACGATTGTGAAAGATATATCGCATAAGAAATTATTCATGTATTTAGCATAAAATTTAGGCCATCACCATACAAAAGTGAAATAAATGCTAACCAAGATACAAACTTTCATACATAAACAACTTGAAGAGAAGTTATTGCTTGATACATAAGTAAAACAAAATTACGAGATAAAAATACCATTTGTAATAAGTCCTGCTCATGTGATTCAACAATATTGATCTACTTCCAATCAATCCAACACCATCTAAGAGTACAAAAGTGAAATTTCAGTAGAAGATGCCATATAAGATAAAAATAAATCATGTTCCATTCATTTCACCAGAACTTCCTCAAAGGGACAAAAGTGCATGTTTTGAAGATTGTTTCTCATAAAATTTCTGGACCCCTCTCTAAACGCATGAGAGGGGTTTAAATACTAAACTTTAAAATAAAAATAGATTATTACAAAAATAGTTGAGGATGTTTAAACGAACTTCCTCAAATTATGAAAAATAAAACATAAATAGAAATGAACATGGTGACTAACTCCTTTGCATTTGATCTTTGAGATCACAGATGTCTGTCATGAGCTTGAGCTGTGTCGATAGGCCGATTTCAGATTTCAACCACCCAGTGAACATGGTGTCGGTTAGTGTTGGCACCATTTTCTCCATGGAAGTGGTTAGGCATCGCAGGGTCATCCACTGGCTATGAGGTTTCACTAAATGATGCCAGTATGCTTCCCAATTTAACTTGGTCATTTTCCTAATTGATTCTCCTTTTTCCTCTGTTGCCTACCTCCACTGTTGTTCAAGTTGTTTGACATTTGGAAGAAAACATGGAATGGACTCTGCCACCAGGTTAGCGCTATGCAATTTTTCATTGATGTTCTCAATAACACTGTTTGCTACTGCTGTTGCGTCTGATGTTTCCCTTTCAGCCTGTCTAAGCCGAGAATCCCAGTCTGCAAATAAAATTTCCTTGTGTGATTCCTCCAGTTTAGGAAAGTCGACCTTTCTCCCATCTTCTGAATTCTGCCAAATAATGAAGTCAGAAACTCTTTTCAAGATCTCATCATATTCGAGTCTCATCTCAATGACTTGACTCATCAACTTGTCATTTGTCTCGCAATAGGAATTCCATTGCAAGATCTTCTAGCATAATAGCTCCTTTTGGTGCACCAGCTGGGAGTTAAGGCTAAGCACTTCAGTAATAAACTGATCAGTTTTTGGATCATCTTTATGCAGATAAGTTATTCCTTGTATTTGAGATTCCTTTTCAAGCTAAGCTAGCTTGATGTGGGGCATGCATTTAAAGAAGCAGAGATCGTGTTAGCTAATTTAGGTAATTGTAGAGATAACACGATCTATGCTTCTTTAAATGCATGCCCCACATCGTGTAGTTAAAATGCTCCACACTGCAAAGGGAATGTAGGCCAAATGACCTTTTTTTACTTCCTTTAATGCTTTTCTCATCCCACCCTCACTAGCTATTTGATGGGCTATCTCTCCGGCCATCAATTTTTCCGGAACATAGTATGGGAGGACATGTGGTGAGGTAATGCTACCAAATACCCTGATATACGTGAATGTTTCCTCTCCAAACCATCTGGCCACTAGGAGAATATCTACCTCGGCTTCCTTGGAAAACCTAGGGGCGTCTCGGTTGTAAACCTATTTGTGGATAGGGAGCATGACTCCATGAAAAATTTTGTAAAAATGTGGGTGAAACTGAGATTCCCACTTGTCTTTATCGTATATATGAATGGGAAATGGATCTTGGAAAGTCCACTTCCATCCCATGACAGGAAATTTTGAACTAAAACAAATTGCATCCATCACATAGGCACTCATAAAAAATGGAGGGTAAATCCTCGTTGAGACACCCCTTTTCCTCTATAAACGATTATTGCCTTTGCTAAATTATCAGACAAAATTTGTGCCCAATTCATTATAGTTACGTTTACGCCTGCATCTATTAATGACAGCCATTCTCGGAAAAATTTAGTGTTATCGGGCTTTCCAAACATCCTACATAGAATGACTGCACCAAAACTATGAGGGGGAGAAATAGACGCAGTAGAGTACATACTGTCTTTGTCCTTTTTGATTTTGCCCTCATTATTTGACCAGGTCTAGGTGCAATCTGCTGGGTCCTCGTTCTCTTTGGCGAACTTCTCAATGAACTGTTTGTTGTAGATGACTTGTGGCTTTGGTAGGTGATACATAAGCTGTAGGTTGTCTGGTGAAAACGATCCCATAACCTCTTGGCTTATGGTCCTGAATTCTCTGTCTGAGATATTAGCCTCATCAATGACCCATTTAACCATATATGTATAAGGGATTATCTTTGGGCGCACAGCGATGCGATGCAAAAATGAACATGCCATCTCAAAAATGGAAGCATATGAGGAATCACAACAGTCAACTGTGATCTTTGTTTGTAGAAGTCTTGGTTCCTCTTCTTCTAATATATTATACATGGTTTCCCATGTAGAGGTTCCTCCATCTTTGCCTCATGTAGTATCTGAAAATAGAGGAGTCATTTCTGATTTCTCAGACGCAACTTCCTTGCCTTTCTTCACCATCGCTCCCAAAGATTTGTTCTATGGATTGTTCCTGAAAGTGGAGAAAAACAACAACTATTGGATATAGAGAGATAATAATGAACGTGAACTCGAATAATACAGACAACTTGTAAAGGTGATAAAAGGGAGTTTTATTTAAACACAAGTACGAAGATATCATATCACGTTGAATGGCGTTTCACACATAAATGCCATTAACCTTCACTAAATGCCCACTAATGTTTCATTATCTCTTAGGGTCTGCATCGTAAGTCGGGAAGAAAGCTTCTAGGGTGGTGATCCTTTGAATTGTGATAATGTCGATTTTGCGATTTGCGAAGCAATATCACAGATCACATTATATCGTCTCTTATGTTTCTGCGAGATGCGAGATGTGAGATGCAAGACAACTGTTATTATTTCTAAGACATATCTCATTTGTTAGGTCTTCTATGTAAAGACCTTTTTACTAAGCGGCAGACTTAAAACATTTGTTTGTAATGTATGTCAGGAGTGGGTTTGGGTCTTGATCTCATTCCACAATTTCGACAGGCGGTAAGTTTGCGGTGTTATTTTAAATGCTCGAAATGCGATGTGGTAAGGGAAATGATGTGATCACAATTTTGTATTTCGCTTGCTTTTGGGGTAACTTATTAAGGTGTGGATTCTATGAATAGCGATATGCGATGCGAGACTTAGTTTTGATGAGAAATACCTAAGGACCTATTTTATATAAGAAACTTAGTAGTTTCAAAGCGTTTTAGCATGAAGTCCTTCTTTGATTGCTTTTCGCTAGATTTGGTGGGTTAGCAAGGCTTTCAATCATGCTAAATCATGCGATATGCGGGAAAGGCAAGCATTTACTAGTTCTTTTTGAAAAGGGGTTTGATTGATATCTTGTTTAATTCCAAAAATTAGTAAAGAAAATGCCTAAATGATAAACTTATTTTTGGAAATATTTTTTAAAGGGTCCCCATTTATTAATGTAATATGGACTACTACTATTAAAAAATGGGGGGTTTTCGAATAGCACAACAATCACTTGGAAGAACCAGTTATCTCTGAGAGTTTTTTGAAATTTCTAAAACTTCCAAAATAAAGATGATTTAGAAAATAAAATTTACATGAAATATAAGATAAGTCATACTGCTCTTTGAATATTTAAACAATATCTACTTAATTATCATCCTTTTGATTATCCTCAGCTCATAAGAAAGTTACTTTGTCTACATCAGTTATTACTTCGTTTTAAAGATAAAAACAGGGAGGCTCTTCTCAGATCAGTTTTTGGTATACTCAGTTGTCATAGGTAGAGCCTCTGCTGCCAGTAGGTGTTCATAGCCTCGACAGGGTTAACTTTTAGCCAGCTAAGATTCAGTATCCCACCTTGGTCAAAATGCAATTTTAAAGATAAGCTTGGGTTTATATACTTACTGCCTTTTTATTTTCTGAAATAATTCTTTTTCTTCAACTTTTTATCTTTTAACCCTTAAAGGACAATGTCTTGTTTAGTGACCAAAATTGACAATGTCATTCACTTGATTTATAATTGAATTGAACAAGCTGGCTCTTAATGAGACCCTTTGTCTTTTGATACAATCTTAAGCCATTACCCTATTTTGATATGCAGTATTGGTAATGTTAGCTAGTTATAACCTTATGATCATGGTAAGCTGGCTCTTGATGACACCCCTTATCCTTTAAGTTTAAGTATATTTTAGAATTACACTCTAAAAATGAAAGCTGATTAGGTGGAGAGAACCATTGGCTCCTTAAGAGCTTCTGGATGACAATTATAGAGTTTGAAGATGCTTTTCTGTAGAGAGACTTTGCTTTGTTATTGATACTTTTCTTACTGATATAGAGGAAGGATTTCTTTCTAAAGTTAAGTTTCATCAAAGATCAAATAATTTTGACAGAGGACAGGTAATTTCAGAGCAATAGAACTTTAATCTATGTTTCATGTGTGAAGATCATTTTCATAATAGTCTATACTTATACAAGAGAAAAGTTGTAAATAAAAAGAGACTATCATTTGTAAAGCCAAAAGTAAATGTTTTTCAACTTGTATTATTCTTTCTCGAAAAATAAAATAAAGGCAATAATATACAGGGAATAGAAGAGATAATCTTCTATGGAAAATATTTCTTTAAGATCTGCCCATTAACAGGTAGAGATTCTCTCTTGCCTGATAAATCCTGCAATAAGAAGGTTGATGGGCCTATTTGTTCAACAATTTGAAATGGGCCAAGCCACATTTGTTGGAACTTGGTATGCTTACCTTTTTCCTCTTGAGATTTATCCCATTTTAATACTAGGTCTCCGAGTTGAAATGATTTTGAACTTACAGAATGTGAATCAAAGGAAGCTTTGACTAACTGTTGATGATGTGCGTGTGAGATTTTGGCTTTATCCCTTTCCCCTTAGAGCTTAAGGATTTGTAACTGTCTAACTTGCATAGAAGAGGAGGGAGTATCTTCAATGAACTAAACTAAGGCTAAAGAGGGAATAAATACATTTGTAGGTAAGACAACTTCTTCCCCATAGACCAAATTAAAAGGAGAAGTGCCAATGGAGGCATTCTAAGTTATTCAATTTTCCCACAGAGCAAATATCAAAGACTTATGCAAGTTCTTTTGACTTTGGTCAACAGTTTGTTTAATAATCCTTATGAGATTTTTGTTTGTAGATTCAGCTAACCCATTTCCCCGTGGATAATATTTAGTAGAGCACTTAAGCTTAAAACCTCTTTTGAGAGAAAATTTTGTCATAGCATTGCCTGAAAAATAAGACACGTTATCAAACACTAGGGCAGAAGGTAGACCAAATCTGGTAATGATAAATTTATCAATGAATTCAATGATGTCAGAATTGGCTACCTTGAGTGGAATTGCTTCCACCCATTTTGTAAAGTAATCAGTTGTTGTAAGGATGTATCTATGCTGCTTAGAAGAATGAGGAACGATCTCACCTATTATGTTCAATCCCCATTGCTCAAAAGGTTTTTCGATATTGACTGGCTATAACGGTAATGCGGGTTTTCTTTGTCTCCCAACAACTGTCTGACAAACTTTACATCTCCTTACATAACTGTGTGTATCTTTGAATAATGTTGGCTAGTAATAGCCAACATGCAGGATTTTATGTGCGGTGGTATCTCCTCCATAATGTCCACCAGCTGGTCCATCATAAAGTTCCTGCAACACCTTATCTGCCTCATATTTTTCAAGACATTTAAGTAAAACAGAATCATAATTTATTCTAAATAGAACATCATTGATGATTTGATATTGTCTAGATTTTGGCCTCAAGGCCCTTCTCTTCTTGTACTTTAATTGCGTTGGGGCATATCCATTTTTTTAAGTAAAATATGATATCAACATATCTTGACTCAATGTAGTTAAGGCTTACCTCATAGACTTGTACATCATTACCTGAGTCTTGTAGTGTTGATAGATTAGATGCTCCCGCTAACATCCTGCAAAAGCCTTGACCTTTTATAATTTTTTCTGGTCTGATTTTAATGTCATATTCTTACAGAGATGTTACCCAATTTTCTCTCTTCTCACCTACATCCCTTTGTATTATCAAATTTCTCACTGTTGAGAATGGCACTATTACTTTGGTGTGGGTTTTGAGGATAAAGGGTCTGAAGTGTTTTATTGATTTGAAAATAGAAAAAGCTTGTTTTTCAACATCTAAGTAATTCAATTCAGCCCCCTACAAATTGGAGCTAAAGAAAGAGATTTGGGCTTCAACTTTTTCTTCACTAACTTGTGTCAATATGAATGCATATGATTTATCGGAAGCGAAAGTGTATAAAATGAAATGATTTGAAAAATTCAGAGTTGCTAAGGATGGAGCATTTATGATTGCTTGTTTAGTCAAGTTAAAAGATTCATTTTTTGAGTGTCCCCGTTCAAACAGAGAATTTTTATTTATCATAGATTGAAGAGGTAAAACAATTCGTGAGAAGTCAGGGACAAATCTTTTAACAAAATTTATCTGACCTAGGAAAGATTGCATTGATTTTTTGTTATGAGGTAAAGGTATTTCATAAATTTCTCTTAATCTGTCAGGGTCTATGTGAATCCCTACATTGGACACAACGAATCCAAGGAGCTTTCCTTCACTTAATGTGAAGAGATATTTTTGAGGGTTAAGAGAAATTCCATACCTTTGGCAACGCTCAAAGATTTGTTTTAAATCTCTTAGATGATTGCTGTGCTTTTTGGAATATACAATTATATCATATAAGTAGATAACTACTGATTTGTTTACTAAAGCTTAGAAGTCTATGTCCATGGCTCTCTAGAAATTAGCACTAGCATTAATAAGTCCAAATGGCTTATTTTGATAAGCATAAGTGCCCCATTTTGTTCTGAATGTAGTTTTCAACTGGTCATCTAGATGTACTAGGATTTGATTATAACTTGAGAATCTGTCTAGGAAAGACATTAGTTCTGATCCTGCGACTAATTTCAATATCTGTTCCATAAGAGGTAATGGGAAATTGTCCTTTTGACAAGCTTTGTTGAGGTTGCAGAAGTCTATACATATTCGAATATCGTTGTTCTTCTTTCTGACTGGGACAAGATTGGAGACCCATCGGGAATTTATGATAGGGAAAATAATATTGGCTTTCAGCAGTTTTTTTAATTCATATTTAGTCTGGTTTTCTAAATTAAGATGTATTTTCCTTAATTTCTATTGAACAAGCTTCTCATCAGACATCATGGGGATAATATTTTAAATAATAGAAGTGTCGTATGTTTTAAGGTCTTCATAGTTCCATGTGAAGACATTCTTGTATTTCTTCAACAACCATGTAGAGGATGATTTTTCATCTGATGTAAGTCTGAGGCCTAAATTAATATTTTGAGGCTTCAGGTCAGTTCCAAGGTTAATCAATTCAAACCTCAGAGTTGAACTCTAAAGTTTTGAATTGGTGGGTTTTTAAAATATGTCTTTGAGGTCATATAAGTCTTCCAACTTAACTATAGACTCTACTATAACATTATTGGCTATTTATTGTTTAAGTTAGTTATCATGTTGGTCTTCATCAACTATCTGTTCATCAGAAGAGCCTTCTAATGTCAAAAAGCTTATGATATCTGGGTCGTTATTAAAGACTCTCCAGTTGGTGATATTATCAGGAATAGAAGGCCTAAAATTCAATTCAATAGAAAAGCGATTAGGGCTATAATCTTCTGGTGGAATAAGCTTGGAAGCGACATTATCTAGGAGATCGACACTTGCGTTTTGTAGTATTGGAATAGGGGAAATATTAAACGCTGTAAAGTGGGAAGTTAGGTCTTGGACTAATGATTGGTAGTGTTTCAAATGTCATGACAGACAGTGTATAGTATAACTTACCTGCTTAATCACAATTTCTAAATCTCCAAATACTTGGAGGTGTTTGATATTAAGGCCAATGGCTTTATACAAACCTTGAATTAGTGCTTCATATTCAACAATGTTGTTTGTAGAATTAAATTCAAGTCTGCATGCTAACATAATCTTTTCCCCTTTTGGGCTAACTAATATGCATCCTGCTCCTGCTCCATCATTGAATTTAGATCCATCAAAAAATAATTTCCAAAATAAAGTGGTAACTATAGGTTTATCTACAAAATTTATGCACTTAGAAGTGTCTATTTGGGAAAAAATTTCGACTTGAGATACAACAGAGTTTTCCAAGAAAGGTGAAGTGTAAGAATTGAAATTTCCTAGAAATGATTCCACTGAGTAGTTTCCGATGATATTTTTGGTATACACGACTGGTTCATTTTCTCTTTCTAGCTTTGTGACTATGTACTTTTGATGTTTTTTCGCGATCAACCATTATTTTATTTGGCTTGCCATTATAGGGAAGCCACATGTGAGACCAGTCAGTTGCAAAATAACCATGAAGTTTCTCTGACTAGTCTCTACTAAGGATTAAGCCATAGAACTCAGGAATATCATCCACAAGAATGTCAATGACTTGAAAAACTTTAGGGTTTGATTAAAAGTCTGATGGTTACTTGATTAAGTTCCCCAACAACTTCGACTTGAGATTGATCTAACTGTACTATACGTATAACAGATTTTTGGGGCTGAACATTCAAATTTGCACAAATTGTTCTAGGTAAGATGTTAGATGAAGCTCCTGAATCAACTAAAAAATTGTGTAAATTATTATTAAAAACTTAAAAGGTAAGGAGGAATGGAGGAGTATGAGATTTAGATCTTCCTCCGATCGGAGCGATGTCAGTTGGACCAATTTTGTTTAAAGAGGTGTTAGGGGGTCTTCCCATTTCTTGGGCAGCATGTGAGATCACAACAGCAAGAAGAGGTGCAGTAGATACTACTTTGAGTTCTTTAAGGAGTAGCTTCTGCTGATGTTCCAATTTGCTAAGCTCATGAAAGGTGATGTTTTCCCTAGTCTTCTTCATATCATCAACAATATTATATTCCATTTCAACAGAAACTATCAGGGTTTTAGATGAAGGTGAAGAATCTAATTGAGGAGTGATTTGAGTGGATTTTGGTGAAGACTTCTTACCTGTTGTTTTGTCCCTGGGAGGTGGAATTGGAGCCTTCTACTTTGGAATTATTTGTGGAAAATCAACATGGTTTTTTACTTTGGGTGGCAACAGGCAGTGTTTCTTGAGTTTCTTTGTTGGGAAGAATAAAATCCCACATTCCTTGCAACTCTGCCACTTCTTCATCATCTGTTTTTTCTTTGTTTGCTTAAACTTCATATTCCTCTCCATCTAATTTGGCATTTGATATAGCATTTGAAGGTTTAGCATCAGCAGGGGAATTCCTCTTAAATGGTCTAAAAGATTTATTAGAGGAAGTCTCTGCTACCTGTTTTTTGATATCAACCATTTCGTTAGACATGGTTTTGAGAAATTTTTGTAAACCTTCAAGATCAAAAGGATCTTTTGGTGGTTTCTTCTTGGAGTCATCCCTAAAATTCACTTTCTTATATTTTCGTTCTTCTAATCGTTTTTATTTTCTATAACTAGAATGTGTTTTTATACAACTATTGCCTCTTTCATATTTTCTGCCAAAGTCGGTTTGGCAACTCTATCAATGAAAATAGTTGTGTTTGAAGGGAGAGCAGAAATATACCACTCATTTTGGCCCTCATCGCTAGGCTTAGACGCTGTTGGTACATTATTCAATAATTTATTGAAGCGAGAATTGAAGTCTTTAATGGGTTCTTTGGGTTGGGCTTTCAAATTTGAGAGATCATTGATTAGGGTAGCTCTGGATCTATCATCTCCAAATTTAGTTAAGAATTGCTCTTGAAAAGCATCCCAACTATTAATAGAACCTGATGGTAATGAGAAGTACCATGATCCTCCCGTTCCTTGTAAATTATATGGAAATAATCTTACAACTGCATCTTCTTCTACTACTTCATTCAAGTTAATGGACAACATGAAAATGTTTATATGTTCCTCAGTAAGTAGGCCATTATCAAGATTGAATTTTGGTAACCATTTCTCTGGATGAGCTAGCAATTGATGTAAAGGCCCAACCATCCTAGCAACTCCTGGGTTTTTCCATGGCCTCGGAGGATTCTATGCCATTGCTGGTATGTGAGTAGGAGAAGGTGTAGTAGTGGTTGAAGGTGATTGGGTAGAAGAGGATGTAGTTTTTGTACTTGTGTGAATCACAATCTGGACTGGCGAGGCAGAAGATTGATCTTGTGATGGTATGGATGGAATGGATGAAGATGAAGATTGTGTCGATGAGAGAACCTTGCTATGAGATTCAAATGGTGTTTTCTTAGCTTTCTTACGACTTGGAAGAGGGAATTCAAAAAGTGGGATTCCAAGTTTTTCACTCTGTGCTCTAGTTAACCGTTGAGATGGGGTAAACTGAGAGGTAACACTATCTTGGGATAACTCAGATTCTTATTGAGATAATGAAATCCCCTGTAATTTATGAATCAAGGATTGGCCTTTAGGGGCTTTAGTAGAAGAAGAATGATTTTTCTTCTTTGAGATTTCAACAATGTTTTCTATAGTTTTCTTTGCAACTTCTCGCTTAGGATCAGGAGATTTGGAATGCAATCAAGAAGTTGGAGGTGATGGTGAGGGAGTTTTACTCTTAGAATGGCCTGTTGATTTGGATTTACTTTCCATTCATAGCCAGGCCCTCCTTCTAAAATGTTGAAGCCTCGAAAATCATTGCTTACAACATGGGGGAAACCACTCGGTCCAGACCTTAGTTGGCAGTTCCTTTTCTGTTTGGTGTAGTGGCTCCGACTGGGGATAATGGGACTAATTTCCCAATCTAATTTATGATTGTTATAATGGGGTGATATGTGATATTTAGGAGTAATGTTTAAGATAAAAGTAATCTAATCTAAACTATTAATCACATGTATATATCCTAATTTAAACACTATCTAGCTATGACTATACCCGGGAATAAATTTGAAGTATGCGATCTACAATAATGTCTTAAAGCAATTGGTAATATAAATCATTCAACTACAATAAGAAATGAAATCGTTTTAACAATAATCATTTTGGATAAATAGTTAGCCAAAACGATTGTGAAAGATATATCGCATAAGAAATTATTCATGTATTCAGCATAAAATTTAGGCCATCATCATACAAAAGTGCAATAAATGCTAAACAAGATTCAAACTTTCACACATAAACAACTTGAAGAGAAGTTTTTGCTTAATACATAAGTAAAACAAAATTACGAGATAAAAGTACCATTTGTAATAAGTCCTGCTCATGTGATTCAACAATATTGATCTACTTCCAATCAAACCAACACCATCTAAGAGGACAAAAGTGCAATTCTAGTAGAATATGCCAGATAAGATAAAAATAAATCATGTTCCATTCATTTCACCAGAACTTCATCAAAGGGACAAAAGTGCATGTTTTGAATATTGTTTCTGATAAAATTTCTGGACCCCTCTCTAAATGCATGAGAGGGGTTTGAATACTAAAATTTAAACTAAAAATAGATTATTACAAAAATAGTTGAGGAGGTATAAACGACCTTCGTCAAATTATGCAAAATAAAACAAAAATAGAAATGAACATGGTGACTAACTCCTTTGCGTTTGATATTTGGGATCGGAGATATCTGTCGTGAGCTTGAGCTGTGGTGGTCAACTAATTTCAGATTTCAACTCCCCATTGAACACGACGTCGCTCATTGCTGGCACCATTTTCTCCATGGAAGTGGTTAGGCATCACAGGTCATCACTGGCCGTGAGGTTTCACTAAATGTTGCCAGTATGCTTCCAAGTTTAACTTGGTCGTTTGCCTAATTGCTTCTCCTTTTTCCTCCGTTTCCTGCCTCCACTATTGTTCGAGTTGTTTGAAATTTGGAAGAAAACCTAGAATGGACTCTGCCACCAGGTTGGCTCTATGTAAATTTTCATTGATGTTCACAATAACACTATTTACTGCTACTGTTGCGTCTGATGTTGCCTTTTCTGCCTGTCTAAGCCGAGAATCCCAGTCTGCAAATAAAATTTCCTTGTGTGATTCCTCTAGTTTAGGCAAGTCGGCCTTTCTCCCATCTAAGTTCTGCCAGGTAATGAAGTCGAAATCTATTTTCAAGATTTCATCATATTAGAGTCTCATCTCAATGACTTGACTCGTCAACCTGTCACTTGTCTTGCAATTGGAATTCCATTGCGAGATCTTCTAGCATAATAGTTCCTTTTGGTGCATCAGTTGGGAGTTAAAGCTAAGTGCTTCAGTAATAAACTGATCAATTTTTGGATCATCTTTATGCATATCAGTTATTCCTTGTATTTGTGCTTCCTTTTCTGCTAAGCTGGCTTGATGTTTTATTTTCATCTGCTCAAATTCTTGTTGGAGCTTAACTAACTGCGATTTTTCTTGTTACTTAGATTTTTATTGCTGTAACTGTTGTTCTAACAACAAAATTTTATTTTCCCTTTTCTTGAGCAAAATTTGCACCTCTATTTTTGTATCGATAGTTGTTGTAGCATAGGCTCCTACAAACTGTGACAGTCTAGTAAGGTTCTCGGATGGGTCGATGGGTGAGTCTTTCCAGACAATATCCATCGGTTCATTATTGGGAGTAGTAGCAGTTGTAGCATCCAACTTCCTCTTATTCCTTTGTCTTTTAAAAATGGATTTGTGGGCATGGATGTAGAATACATCTAAAGGAGGAATCTCCTCGATTCTCAAAACAATTTCAGAGGTAGGAGTGACAGGAATGTGCTCTACCTCTTGAGTACTTATAGTTTTCTCTACTACAATTTCTTGAGTTGTTCTGCGTTGTGGAGTCTGTAGCTCTGGTATTTGTTCCTCTACATGGAGCGTTTTATTAAAGTGCTCCCATTCTTCATCTAAATCAATCACCATGGGTTTTATTGGCTGGGTGGAGGTGGAATGAATTTTAGCCTGTTTTTTAGCTGAAATTTGCTCAGCTGTCTTTTCTGTAGACTGGGCTATATCTTTTTCTGACTCCTTACTTTTGCTTCTCCCATTCTGTGATTGTTGTTCTGAGTGCTCTGACTCCCTGGTAGACTTTTCTTGGGATTTGGCTTCAGAATCAACTTTGGAATTTTCTTTGGAACTCCCTTCCAGACTTACGCTGGGAGTTGGCTCCCTTATTGGTTCAATCCACAACTGGTCCAATGGGACCTTTAACAGTCTCCTTTCTCTATATTCATGGAAGGCCTCAAGCTCTCCTGGATAAAAAATTTGTGATGCCATGTGCTTCACTTCTGTGAATTTATCTTTCTGTAAGAAGATGTCATAAAATGCATCTTTCTCATGACTGAATACCTTCACTTTTACCATGGTAGTAAAGTCTTTGGCAGTGCCAAATGGGTCATTCTGCCTTCCTTGGAATTGAGGTAATTGTAGAGATAACATGATCTTTGCTTCTTTAAATGCATGCCCCACATCGTGTAGTGAAAATTCTCCACACTGCAAAGGGAATGTAGGCCAAATGGCAGTTTTTTTGCTTCCTTTAATGCTTTGCTTAGCCCCCCCTCACTAGCTGTTTGATAGGCTATCTCTCTGGCCATCAATTTGTCCGGAACATAGTATGGGAGGACATGTGGTGAGTTAATGTTGCCAAATACCCTGATATACATGAATGTTTCCTCTCCAAACCATCTAGCCTTTGGGAGGATATTTACCTCAGCTTCCTTGGAAAACCTAGGGATGCCTTGGTTGTAAACCTGTTTGTGGATAGGGAGCATGACTCCATGACAAATTTTGTAAAAATGTGGGTGAAACTGAGATCACCACATGTATTTATGGTATATATGAATGGGAAGTGGATCTTGGATAGTCCACTTCCATCCCATGACTGGAAATTTTGAACCAAAAAAAAAATTCCATCCATCACATAGGCACTCATAAAAAATGGAGGGTAAACCCTCGTTGAGACACTCCCTTTCCTCTTATAATCGATTATTGACTTTGCTAAATTATCAGACAAAATTTGGGCCCAATTAATTATAGTTGCATTTATGGCTGCATCTATTAATGAAAACCATTCTTGGGAAAATTTAGTGCTATCGGTCTTGCCAAACATCAAATATATCATGGTCGCTGCAAAAATATGAGGGGGAGAAATAGACGCAGTAGATTACATACCGTTTTTGTCCTTTTTTATTTTTCCCTCATTATTTGACCAGGTCTAGGTGCAATATGTTGGGTCCTCGTTCTCTTTGGAAAACTTCTCAACGAACTATTTGTTGTAGATGACTTGTGGCTCTAGTAGGTGGTACATAAGCCGTAGGTTGTCCGACAAAAAAGATCCCATAACCTCTTGGCTTTTGGTCCTGAATTCTCTTTCTGAGATATCGATCTCATCAATGACCCATTTAACCATATCTGTATTAGGGATTATCTTTGGGTGCGCAGCTATGCAATGCAAAAATGAGCATGTTGTCTCAAAAATGGAGGCATCTAAGGAATCACGACCATCAACTGTGATCTTTTTTTCCAGAAGTCTTGGTTCTTCTTGTTCTAATATATTATACATGGTTTCCCACGTAGAGGTTCCTCCATCTATGCTGCACGTAGTATGCCAAAATAGCGGAGTCATTTCTGATTTCTCAGACGTGACTTCCTTGCCTTTCTTCACCTTCGCTCCCAAAGATTTGTTTTGTGGATTATTCCTAAAAGTGGAGAAAAACAACAGTTATCAAATATAGAGAGATAATAATGAATGTGAACTAGAATAATACAAAAAACTTTTAAAGGTGATAAAAAAGAGTTTTATTTAAACGCAAGTAAGAAGATATCATATCACGTTGAATGGATTTTCACACATAAATGCCATTAACATTCACTAAATGCCCACTAATGTTTCGTTATCTCTTATCTTTAATGATCATAAATGTCTGCATCGTAAGTTGGGAAGAAAGCTTCTAGGGTGGCGAGCCTTTGAATTGCAATAACTCTGATTTTGCAATTTTCAAAGCAATATCGCATATCACATTATTGCATTATTGCTTTTTGCTTTTCTTATCGTGTCTTATGTTTCTGCAATATGTGAGATGTGAGCCGCTTGTTATTATTTCTAAGACATAGCTCATTTCTTAGGTCTTCTATGTAAAGACCTTTTTACTAAGTGGCGGACCTAAAACATTTGTTTGTAATGTGTGTTGGGAGTGGGTTCGGGTCTTGATAACATTTCGCAATTTCGACGGGCGGTGAGTTTCGGTGTTCTTTTAAATGCTCGAAATGCGACGCGGTAAGGGAAATGATGCGATCGCAATTTCACATTTCGCTTGTTTTTGGGGTAACTTATTAAGGCATGCATTCTACGAATAGTGATATGCGATGCGAGACTTAGTTTTTATGAGAAATACCTAAGGACCTAGTTTATATAAGAAACTTAGTAGTTTCAAGCTTTTTAGCACGAAGTCCTTCTTTGATTGCTTTTCACTAGATTTGGTGGGTTAGCAAGGCTTTCAATCATGCATAATCATGCGATATGCGGGAAAGGAAAGAATTTACTAGTTCTTTTTGAAAAGGGGTTTGATTGATATCTTGTTTTATTCCAAAAATTAATAAATAAAATGTCTATATGCTAAACTTATTTTTGCAAAGATTTTTTAAAGGGTCCCCATTTATTAATGTAATATTGACTACTACTATTAACAAATGGGGGGTTGTCGAATAGCAGAACAGGAAGACATGCCCAAGTTTCCTCTCACAAGGAACTTTCCCAAGCTCCTTTGTAATTGGTAACTTGTTTAGAACTCCCTCTTAGCTAGGAACTTTTCCATTCATAAACAACTACTTCTTCGTGGGTCCTTTATCTGCTTGATCTCCTCCTTTCCTTTGATGCCATGAAGTATTTGTTTGAACTTCTTCTTGGTAGGACACTGACCATCGATCACTTTCCTTCCTGGATTGTCATGTCATTAGTCCCTCTGTGGAAAGTGGCCTTCTTAATATATGTTAGGTTCTTTCATCATCTGGCTACTCCTTTATCATCTTGTCTATGCTTTAGAATACTTTTTGCATAGATGCTTAGTTGTACTCGCTTGTTCCCATACTTTGATTTAATAACCCTTCATGGCTTCATCTCGACATTACTTCAACATTAAATAGTGCTTTTGTTGGATGTCTTATTCATCATGACATCTTTGTAGAGTTGAATCAGTTATTTGCATCTTGATATCTTCGAGGCCTTCATAGGTGTTAAGGGTCCTTTGATGTTTTTCCTCCTTTTTTAGAGTTGTCATGCTTTCTTTCAGGAAATATCTTTTAATGGATCCTATCAGATAGTGTGACTAGGGTTTTCTTCACATGCTTGATCTCTTTCTTCATTTGCTTCTTCTTATATTGATTAGTCAACCACCTTATACTCCTTATGGGAGCACTTCTTTATGTTGACCTTTATTTCATTGTAGTACATTCCTTCGAGCATGTCATTAGTGAAAGAGATTCTCTCATACTCGATCATGCTATAGAACTATTCCCATGACTCAATAATATATATGATGACATGACTTAAACTTTGATGCGTACATACCTCATCTTGATTCTACTTTGATCATCTCGACTTCATTTGATGGTTCTCCTTGATTGGTGTAACCTTTCTTGCTCCATCTTTTCTTGCCTGCATATCATCCTTTCTTGAATCCCATGAGTGGGACTTCGAATGAGACATCTTATCTTATTTATGAACCTTCTTTTGAATATTCTATCAGAGGATCTTGAAGACCCTTACCTTGCAAACTTTTCTTCTTCTTGATGATGAAGGCCTTCTAAGATTTTAATCATGATCAATTATTCTTTCATCGTGGATGAGGTCCTACAATAGGTATGCTCCTTCTACATGAATATCTTGAGCTTTATCTACACCATGCTCCTATATTTTAGAGGATACCTTTAACCATGCATTTTATTCTATTCCTACATGCTCCTATACTACTAAATTTTTTTAAATAATACTTTAAGTAAAGAGGTTGACTTAGTCATAGTAGGGATCTGGTGGATGTTCCTTCTTCTACTTCTTGTCATCTTCTTTCACTTCTTGAGTGACATGATCTTATTCCCTTTTTATTTTTTTGTTTTTTTCCTTTGTAAGTTTAGGAAAATCTCCTTTGTAGTGTCCATATTATTGGCATCCAAGGCATTGTACTTTGGACATATCTCTATTGCTTGTTCTTAGTGGAATAAATTTTTGTGTAGGTCTAAGTGATGTGACCTTCTTTACCAAGATTTTAGATAATATGTCTTCTAGTATTTCATATATCTCTCTTTGTGTCTCCTCTTTTGGCATGTGAGGACCTTTGAGTGACTTCATATGATTCCTATGAGTCTCTTGATACATTCAAGCACTACTTAATCTCCAAAGACCTTTCCATAGATATTAATGACTTCTCTTTTCTATGAGGATTATGATAATCCTCATTCTATGCAAGGACCTTTTTCATGAGAACTATGACTATCCTCCAATATTTCTATTTGGAAAACAAAGTCATTAAACCAAAAACATGAAAGATACTTACTTGTCATGTGAACAAAAGATATTCACCTTGATTCTTCTTTTGCTTGAGCTACCCATCATGAACCACTAGTATAATTTTACCAAAACTTCTTTGGGGACCTTCTAGCATCATGACATTTGTGATCTTGACATCACCGAGACTGTTTTGAGATCATCTTGACTCCCTATTCATATTTTAAGGTACTTTTGACTTCTACATTTGAGCATATTGTTGACATGCTAGTGATACTATTATTCCACAAGTGGATTTTGCCACACTATGTATTCCTTAGAGTGTATCAGCAAGCGCCTACATCGAGCATTAGACTACCTATGATAGAGAGACTTATGTTATGATTTGAGCACTATGCCATTGAGATCATAGACAACATTTAGATCTATGATAAGTGTATTGGAATGGCACTGTCCTTAGACAGTGATTCATTGTACATATGATTTGTTTAGAGAGGCACTATATGGAGAGCCCAGACTTGTTAATAGATAACTAAACTGTGTGTAGTACTTATGCAAACTGCCTTGTTGCAGTAGATTGAGATAGTGGCATAACTTGGATTGTGAGAGACACTCATTGGTCAGTTATATCATATATATATCCATGAGTCTATAATTTATGCTAAGATTGTCTTTTATTTCATAGAGAAGGTTCAATGATCAAGAAGTGAGGATCCTAGGAATGGTAGTGATACATTCCATGAAACTGAACATGAGTTGAGTGTATGACTATAATCACTGAAGTTGATGCTCCATGTATTGTTTTAGACTTTTTGTTGTATACTTTCTCCTTCAAACCTTCCACCTTTCTTTGATGTTTCTAAAATACAAATCTTTGTATGTCTCTTTTCTGCCCTTCCTTAGACTGCAACCATAGATCCGATACCATGTTGAAGAATCTAGGGCACATGTAGTTAATTAGATTCTTCTTGACTTGATAACTATTTGTGAGGAATTTTTAATTTTCTTATTAGCACAATCTTCTCTTTGACATTATTAGAATGTTTGTTTCTTATTTCATCAAATAGTTACCAAAACCAAAGAGACAATAACACAAGATGTTGGCATTCTGCCAGGGCCAGAACCTCTCCCTCTTGGAGAGGAAAACCCACACATAATTCTTCTTATAGAGATTCCAACTGATGAAAACCAAGACCATGACCCTTGACTTATTATGCCACTCCAAGACCAAGACACCAATCCTCTTCTTTGTCATTGTTGAGATAATCATTATTGTTGCACCACTAAGGTCATCATCAAGATCTTCACTACTACTGTAAAATATTTGCAATTTCATCAAGGTCTTAACTATACTGAGATCTTCTTAAGGTCTATACCTAGGCTCCCCGTGGTCATGACTGCTTCTCCTTCATTACTTCATTCTTATTTGACATCTTCATCATGTCAACACGGTTTCCATATTGTGTACCGATATCATGATCTTGTCCTCATTATGACAGAGACTATGAATGCTATATTACCGAAAGTGTGATTGTGTTGAGTATGTGAATGCATCACTGTGATATCATTGAGCTTCTACAACTATATGAAGACTGTAACATGATTAGAGAGCATGATGAGTGTATCACTGAGAACCTTATTATCATAACTATGCCCATAACGTGACTGTGATTCTCCTCTTGCATTGAGAGATCCATAGTTGAGAGTAATACCACCAAGAATATCAGATTGTAATTATGTACTGTAGTTATACCCGAAGTTGCAGAGACTAGTATTCCTACAACTCATCCAAGACCCTATACCACTGTTCTTGATTGAGACTTTAGAGGTGTATGCAGAGATATTTTTGCTCCTTATCCAAAGTTGTAGGATGTCACAAATCTCAGAGATGTGCGAGTTTCTGTTCCACTGTTCTGTGAAGTTCAACGGGGTATATATAGTAGTTAGTCTCCATAAATTAGCTGACATGACCACAAAACTAGTGTGTCACCTTTTATAAGCCGAATTGATAGTTATATGACTATTTCTTCATTGTTTGCTAGTAGTCTTCTTCTTTAGAGGACGGTGCTTATCTTGGAGGGCTATTTGAAACTAGGTCGACCCATATAAATTACATGAAGACTTAAGAAGAGCTTCTTACATATGTCTTTGACTCTTTGAATTTTTCCGGACTTATGAAATGAGCAAGAACTCATTCATTTAATCTACAAAAAAAATATTTCTTTTTCTTGACAAGTACAAAGATCAAATTTCCATTTACAAATACCAAACCTAGTTACACTTTTCTTCAACAGAATGAAGCCTTGAATCCTGACCCCCGACCTATGTGGGACCTAGTTTAGGCAAAAAAATTGGCAGAATGCGATTGACTCATGGTGGTGTGTTGACGATAACATGGTAGATGACATTAGCATGATGTGCGAGTATGGAGGACACGTGGTAGGAAATTTTGACATTTTTGAATGGCCTGGTGGACCAAATTTAGGTGACATATGTCACCATATATAATGAGACACATAGCATAGATGATGTCAGCATGACATAAATTGATTATCTGGCAGAATCTCGAAGTTTGTGCCAAGGATTTGTTTTGTGAAGTTTTTCCCATGTATTCAGTGATTGGCGTTGAATGGATATAATGAGCCCAAAATAGTGGAAAACGTCCCTAGTCATGCCTAAGGGCAAGTTAGGGGTCAAGGCTAATATGGGTGCACAAGCAAGCAGATCGGGCCGACTCACAACCTCTTGAACAACATTGAAAGGCGTATCCATGAATTAGTTTCGCATGGTTTTCCTGTGTTATTGATGACTCCAATAACTATGCCAAAGGATCAAATTTGGTTCTAGTCTAATGACGACTGCATAAAACATAAAAAAGGCAGTAAGGACCTTGGCTTGCAAATGAAATTTAATGGGCCTGGCTCAAACGAAAACTAGATTTCCCCAATATTTCTTGCACATCATGAAGAATTAAATGAAAAAGATGACTTGGTGTAGAAGAGGTTGACTTGAAACAAGAAATACATGATTGAGGTACAAGTTGTTCACTATGATAAGTTTGTAAGCATGGAACACCTCTTTGGAGTGCATGTTTTTAGTGAGAATTAATTCTCAATAAAGGGAATCACTCAAAAGTTCATCCTCTGCATTAAATCAATTGTTGTTACTGAGAACACAAGTTACAACAAAATGGGGAGCCTTGTTGAAGTGTTGAAGTAACTTGATTGAGAAAAAAAAGACCATACCATTTTGTAGCACGCTATCTGGTACAAAGATAATACATACAACAGCGGTAACAATGCAACAGAGGAACAAAACTGAGGAGAGCAGTTATGCAATGTGGGGAACGAAGAATCATTGAGAGTTAAAAAGTGCATTATTGTGGGTGTGTGACTGAGCTAAGCATAATTGAGAGATAGTGTATCACAGGGGCAAGACATGAGTTAGCTGAGAAACAAAGAGCATAGTTCGAAGGAGAATTGGGGAGTTGAAAGAAAGGAACTGGTACTAGAGCATACCAGATTTGTATTTCTATGTATGTGCACTTGCCTCTATTTTTAGTTTGAAAATTGTATGAAAAATAGAACAATGGATAGAGTAGGTAGTTTCCTACATTCATAAAAGGTTGGTGCCTCTGGAAAGTAGTGGATTTGTATCTTAAGGGGGTTGAGGCCTCATGTGAGTGGGTGCTCACAAAAAATTGATGTAATTAAGTAGGTGCTTAATTTACATCATAACGACAAACATATTGGTGGTTTTCTCCCTTTGGGTTTCCACGTAAAAAATACTCGTGTCAATATGTGTATGTTGCTCATGTGATGGATTATATGTACATGTGCATGGATTATCTTGCTGTTCATCTGTACTGTGTGTGAATGCCCTCACAAGTATCTTACAATAGTGAAAATAATTAAGGAATTATACTTAAAGTTTTATGCGAACCTCACTATTGCTGATTCACCCCCCTCTCAGTGATTCCTTATTTCAACAACAAGCTTCTAGCCTCAAATTGACAACCTAATTTGACATCAAAAGTTCACCCGTTCCCCTCTGGTATGTGCTGAATTTATAGGTGAAGAGGAGGAGGTTTGGGATCCTCTTCTTAAGGATCATATCCACAAATATGGGGATTAGGGTTCCATAATTAGAGGGAATATATTCATGAACCATGGGATGAGGCCCAAATAGGTAGAGGCTGGAGTCCTTCTTGTTGGTATAATACTCCCCAATAAGGCTTCTAGAAATTTATTTTTATTTTTACCTACATTAAAAGGTTGCATCACTTTTTAATGGAAGACAGAGCACAAGATTACACAGGCTATAATAATGAGAACCGTGTTTGTGTAGGTAATTGCTAGGAAAAGTGTGACAATGCTTGAAATTAGGTTTTTAAGCAATGCAATATAGGATTCTTGTTATTTTTAGAATGGTTTTGCTTCCAACATTATAGGAGATTGCTCGCAAGAGTTCATCATGTAGTGAGAAGTACAAATTTGCGGTCATTTTCCCAATGGTGAAAAAATGACATGTAACACCAAGCCCAAGGCCAATGGTAAATAGGCCAATCTAGATATTAATGGAAGGGCTGCTATAGGAAAGGCGAACATGCACATTCTTATCAAAGAAATTATCAAACTCCTGTCCCAACAATGGCGTGTAAAAAACTCTTTGGTGATTAAATATGTAGAGGACCCACCTATAATGCTACAAAATATACACCTCTCTAACACCAACCTTGGCCATGAGACATTTTTTCTTACCTTAGATCTTAGTGACCTCCTCCTACACAATTGTATGTTTGATTCTGGGGCTTCTACAAACATCATACCATTGAAAGTTATGAGGTAACTCAAACTTAATATTATTTGAAAATACAAGAATGTGTGTGGTTTCAACTCTAAATCTATTGAGCTTGAGGGCTTTATAAGGATCTTAAAGTGTCATCCGTTATGAACAAGGACATATCATTACTCATGGATGTTGGGGCCATTGATATACCTGATGTGTGGGGAATGTTGTTATCTAGGAAATGGGGTGCTACTGTGGGAGGTCAACTCCAGATGGATTTATTTGTAGAAATGAATGTGTAGATTCTAAAATGCTCATGAAATTTACTAAATCACAAGACTAGAAGCTACTCTACTCATCTACAGAAGAAAATTCACGATCGATAAAAAAAATCATTAACATGCATCAAGATTCAACACACATACACAAATATTTATCTAGGGGAAAGAAATTGCTTAAAACCCCTTACTATCTATATTTCATTAATCAAAGAATATGGATAAATACAATATGCTCTACTTAAGCTTGAGCTCAATCTACCCCTGTGTCTTCTATCCTCTGCTTGATTGACTAACCTTGGCCAATACTTAACCAAAATTTCATGCTTCCGAGCCCCTATTTCCTTACGTTGTTCCCTTGAGAATTAGAGCCTATTAATTAGGAAATTCCTCAATTTGGATTGTGCAATTCCTATAGGTCCTTCTATAACTGTATGCATCACCTATACAACTTTGACTAGTTTACAACTGATAGTACACTTCCCTTGAACTCCAATATCAACTGAATAACTTGAATTCTCTGCATGCATGAGTTAATTTAGGTTGATTGATTAGTTAACTGGATGATTACCCATCGTGAAAAAATTTACACACCTTTGTAACTCAATGTGAAAAACGTTTCACCCCGTTGACTAAACCTCCACTAGTTCTACTAATAGTGAGAACTAGTTACACTGACAATAACTCAAATTAACTCAAATAGATTGCTATAAATTAGAAATCAATAATGTAGAACTGAACTCAAGTGTCTCCAACTTGAATTTACTGAGTTAACTATTTGACAAGAGCCATGTCACCTTAGTTAACTACCTCCAAGTATTCTGCTGAAATTGAAATTCGAATTTCTCCTAATTTAATTAAGAATTAAATTAGGAATTTCTTGTTGCATTTTCAAACACTCCCTCTGAACAAGAAAGGGATTATCAAATACCTTGATCCTGCTTCTACGAAACACGAATTTTCCTCCTGACAAAGCCTTTGTTAAAATATCTGTATCTTGTTCCTCCGTCGGAATGTACTGCAACAATATAATCCACCTTTGCACACAATCTCGTAAATGGTGATATCAGATTCCGATATTCTTGGATCAATCATGAATAATGGATTCCCAGAGAGATTGATACACCTTTGGTTGTCATAGTAAATCACTGTAGGATCCATCTTCTGACCAAATAACCCAACACGAATCTTTCTCATCCAGATAGCCTCACATGTTGCTTGACTTGCATCCATGTACTCTGCTTTTGCTGAGGTGAGTGCCACAAATCTCTGCTTCATGCTGTACTAAGAAACTGTTGCTGACCCTGTTATAGGGAAAACTAGTGTCCATTTAGAGTTGCTATTCCCACTAAGACGGGTAGCTATCTTAGAAGCAAACAAACTAAAGTCACTTGTGTTTTCCTTTATGAGAGATAGATGAGAGAGAAGCAGAGAGTACCAACCTCAGTCTTTCGCTAGTCTCCTTGCTTGTTTCCTCTCTCCTTTGATAGAGATTTTGCTACTCCTTTCTCACTTGGCCCGCTTAAAAGAACACCTGTAGAGCCAAGGAAACAAAATACCATCAAAGCAAAGACATCTATAACCATAAATAATGTAGGATCAGATGTACATTAACCATATAAATGCATACACAAACAAGATTCAAAGATATATAAGCATATGGAGGAAAACTCAAATAGATTTATTGATAGAAGTAGTAGAAGACAGGATTACAACTAGGTTGTCTGATCCAGCATCACCCTCCCAGCATGAAAGCCCTCTTCACCTCATACAAAGTAAGATCACCCAACAATGTCTTAAAAGAGAAACCAACAACACTTCCTTGCAAATTACAAAATTCCAGCCTCTGGATCTCTGGGATGAGGGATCCATATATAAATGTTTACAGGGGAGTGAGTCAGCTTCTAGGATTTTGATCAGTGTCACTTCACTAATAGTTCTTGGTTCCACTTGGAGATTTCATGATCTCTTACTCATCCCTGGGCGAATTCAGAGAGGTAAGTGTCATATGAGCAGTTTCTGGAAGATTCTTTGGGTTTCCACCTAGCAAACTGCTTTTGCCATTTGTCTGCTCTCACTCTTCGCACCCTACAGAAGGGCTTTCCAACATGCATTGCACCCCCCGTGTGTTATAGGTGAGATGCATCGCACCCTATGCATGGAGCAGTCTGTATGGTCCAGTTTTGACCAGTTCTGAGTAGTTTTTCATGGAGAACTTCTTGGAGATGATGTAATCAACTGACCTGTTCCTTTAGGGAATGGAACAACACTTTTAGGGGTTTATAAGCCCTTGGTTTATGGGCATATGTGATTGGGGTTGCAGTGCCCAAATATGTCTATAACAATTTTCCCATAAAGCATGAGGTCGTAAATCTTTTGATGTCAGGTGAAATGCTTTATAATGAGGATCCGAGGTTTTTCGAACTGGAAGGTGACCTGTAATAAGATACAATACAATACATTATCTTCATAATATTTTCATGATCTAGCTGAGGCGGGCATTCCCATGCTCAGCTTTATAAATTCATATTCATGTACATAAGATAGACAATTGTTTGTGTGGCGGACTGATGATTCTGGTAGAGCCATCATCCTTTAGTTTGGATGATTATCTGTTCAGTTGTGATGTACATTTGATGTCTTTATTTTCCTGAATATATCGCAGCCCGGATGGATGAAACTAGATCCGGGGTCTTCAAACTCGTTCAATCTTCGACCAAAGTACAAGTCGATCCATGTGAAAAGATGTTCTGATGTCGAACATGGAAAGACATCGCCTGATTACTAGCCAATGATGTAAGTTGTTAACAGGCGCGAGAGGATCACCGATAATGATGATGACCCTCAAGGTACTTCAATACAATTCACGTGGTGTGAATACATGAGTTGATGTCGAACACCACGTAAAATCTTTCGGTCGAAGGCCATTGATGTAAACCTGTCGCCGGAAGTGAGAAACTTGCCATTGAGGCATGCAAGCTTCAAAGTACTAAAAGGGTTGTTCATAAGTCAACTTCTTGGATAATGAGCTGATGTCGACAAGAAGTGACTCGTCGTAGGAGGGCCTTAATGAATCCCACATCTACGACACAGAATGGAGAAAATGATTTTTTGGAGGTGAAAATGATATGATGATATAAGGTTTAGGGTGGCGGTCATGAAAAATGGAGAGTGAAGGTATTGCAGCGGATGAGACATTAGCTAGGTTGGTGAATTCTTTGAGTGAATTTTCTTGAACATATCAGCGACACTGAAATGGATTGGTAGCGTTAATCCCAAGGTGGATGGTACGGTGGACCAATGGTGATATGACCGGTGAACAGAATAGCCTAACCCGACTCAATCATGGTGACAGAGTGAAAGTGTCATGTTCAAGAGCGACCTGCTACCAATGAAGCTATTCAAGTTTTCTTCCCTTTTTCCCCAGTCATTGTTGACCAGTACCTCTTTCTTATTGTCAAGCTTGAGGAGGATAACATATGCTTGTTCTATAATTTTCCCTTTTGGCAAACCCGTTGCTATGTTTTAACGAACCTAGCAACAGTGAAACTCGCTCTTGTCTGCATGGACAAGTTTGTCGCTATTGTTTTAATGAGTTTAACAACAAAGATAGCTCGGTATTTTTCAATTTTAGAGAGTCTAAAAAGGGACGTAAAGGCAACTCCAGTGGTCCTTTTTCGTAATGTAATCCCTTAAGTCCGAAAAAGTGTAAAATAATACGAAAGGGATGACCTTTCGATAGTTTTAATGAGCCGAACAAGACAAGCGCTCGATCTTTTTGTGTAATAATACCTCAGGTCCAAAAAGATTAAAATCTAGAGGAGGGATGCCACTTCCGGTCGCTTTAACCAGCTGGAGAGGCCAATTGCTTGGCAATCTTTTCATATTTTACGAGTCATATGAAAAGAGCTTAAAGGAGACTCATTTTTTGAGGAACGAGTGATGTTTTTGGATAGCAACTGGTTCTAGGTAAGGTTTGGAACTTTTCAATCACGATAGTGTAAAGAAGGTGGCTAACAAAATCACTCATCGCAGGTGTTCCTCAAAAGGGTAAACAATCAAATGGAGGTGTATGATCGGCTAAAAACGAATAGGGATGATGGTAAGAACATGACCAAGGTTCAAAAACTGATAATTATGCAATCGTAAAGATTATTTACTGAAGGTGGGTTTCATTTTTTAATGAGCTTGAACTTTATGGAAACACTTGCTCATTGCTAGGTTTATTTTTTAACGAGCTTGAACTTTGCGTAAAACTGATCATGCCAGTCGTATAATAAGGATGTCTCATCAGTAGGTTCATTTTTTAGGGAGATTGTCCCATGCGCAACTTTGCTCCTGAGCCTTTTTGTATGTAAGCTAGGAACGCCCAACTACTGTCCTTAGGGTTAAAGAACTACTAAGATTAGGTAAGATAGTCTCTTGGTGAGAAACAGTCTACTTTGCTTTGTCATTTATATTGGTCCTAGAAAAGGTGAATGGTGGATCAGACCAATCACCTAACTTAAGTAGTTGAAGTTAGTAAAACTATGGGGTTAGAGTTATGCTGGTCGCTTTTCACTTGCGTACAAAAAGGTTTGCATGCCCTAGGTATAAAGTAGAGTTTCCAGGTCACCATTTGGAAGTTCTTGCATTAGCAAGATTGTTCCATCCACGTTGCAGACAAAACAATTCCTTGGCGATGTCCATCGAAATGGACAAATGTGACTGTTGTAAGTGCCAATCACATAACCTTTGACGGGGGAATCCTTTTCTAGTCCAAATCCATTTTCCTAAATGGACAGGGGTATTAGGCTAGTCATATTCCTACGTGGAAACCTACCTTATGTCTGGGGTTTTCCTGCCGAAGCAGATCAGGGCACATGCCTCCTGGGTTTCAGTCACAATCACCGAATCACTCATGATCATCAGGTGGAAGGACTGGAGATTGATTAGACATTCCTTGTGCAAAAATACCAGTTAGGGATGGCATTTGAATAATAGTTGTGTTTGAACCAGGAAATGAAAGCTGGTCAACTAGGTGGACTACTCCGCCTTCATGTGGAAAACACATCACTCGGAAGAGTGAGGAAATGATAGCTCCCATGCTATAAATGTAGTCACGTGCAAGGAGTAGATTATAATCTAGAGGTCCTTGGACTACCATCACATTTAGATGAAGGATATTCCTTCTCAAAGTTATAGGAAAATTTGGAAGGATCCCTAACGGTCGACTGGTTCCTTTGTTGAAGCCTGTCAGATTTCGAATCTCAAGCAGAAGTGATGGCAAGCCAAGCGCTTTCCAAGCAATTGAGGAAAGGATACTCACAGAAGCCCCTTCATCTATAATAGTACCAACCATGATCA
>APFE030943340.1:5344-15464 GCA_000404065.3 Pinus taeda | reverse complement strand
ATTAGAAATGCTCGGGATTTCACCTTTCATATTCAAAATAAAAAAATACATTGCCATCCCATTTGTTTCAACAAACAACTATATCCACCTGTAAGAAGAAATCCAATTGCATTCACTGTGGGGAGTCTTTTACGCTGCTGTGTTTCCCTTGTTCTTTTCGCTGCACAAACAACTATATCCACCTGTAAGAAGAAATCCAATTGCATTCACTGTGGGGAGTCTTTTACGCTGCTGTGTTTCCCTTGTTCTTTTCGCTGCTGCGAGCCTACTTCTCCCGTGTGCAATTACAATACTTAATCCGAATGAAGACTAAAAAAAAACATATACCAAAACAAAAAAAACATTTAATGATACGTTGACTTACCCATACCTATCTTTAAATTCGTGCCCATACATGTCGTATGAAAACATAAAGTCTTTTACCTAAGTTAATGACACATTCATTAAATACATTAAATAAAACGTGCGGTAAAAGTAAAAATAACGTTCGGGCAGGTTGAATGAAATCCTTGTCCGTTGACCTGATCGGACGCAATTCGCTCACCAACCTCACACAAAACAAATGAACTTTAGCGTCCGGGGAGTGGGTGGTTTTGAGTCCGTACACTGGACGCGTGGCAGCTGATTGGGGTGTTCGGAGGCCCTCAGACATAAACCACTTTTTGCCAAAAGCGATGCGAAATATGCTGTGGTTTTCTGAGGTGGTTTTCCAGAATTAATGCGGGCAGGTGAAATTAATATTTCAACATTCACTGCAATACCACTCATGGTATCATAATACGCTCCCACTGCAATGATATCACCGACTTGAAACCTATTGTGCGGATTATTTTTTGTCATAATTGAAGGCGTTTTTGGACAGTCACTTGAGTTTGGCAAACAAATCCATGGTACGAGAGGAGCAAGCAGGAGAAAAATTAATTCAATGGCGTAGCATTGGAATTTTTCTGAAAGACTATTGAGTTGAGGCATTACAAACCATGAGTTAAACTCCATTGAAGGTCATTGCTTGTCGGTGCATGCGTTTGAAGATTCCTTCTATCCGATATGCATTGAAAGGTTTGAACTGTGCATTCAATATTTTTTTAAAGGTTGTGGCATATAATTTGCATTGAAAATTATGTTTGGTGATTTTGAATTATTTGGTATGGTGTATGTTAGTGACATATATTATACGTCGAGCATTGAGCCATATATGATATGTTGAATACATTGATATAGCGTTGGAATTGTAAGTACATTGGAGTTGAAATAAGCTGTGCATGAGTATGTGTGTTAACCTATTCTTTGGAGGCCCACATTGGGTTTTTATCATATTGGATTTTATTATGTGGGTTGGTGAGTGTATGGTGTAATGTGTCCCTTGTATTATACAAGACACACCCCATTTTCTCTTGCAGAGTGTGTTGATGTTTTATGAGGGTCGAGAACCATTCCTTTCCTATGTTTTTTTAAAAGGTCGTAATTCATAAGTGTGATGGCTCATATATGCATATATGCATGGTGAGTGTGTTGAATACTTAAAAAAGGGCATTTATGGTGAAGGTTGGTTATATGGTATGTGATAAGATATGAGATGTGGCATTCATAATTGATATATGTTATGTGGTGTATTATATGCCATATGGAGGCATATTGAATACTTTTCTGAAGACAAATTTGTATGCCAAACAGTGATTTTGCAATAATATTATTATGAAACAGATCAAATTGTTGATTTATTAGAATTATTAAATATTCTAATACAATCTACTATTGATAACACTGCCAAAATAAACAAAACCTCTCTCCTTGACATTTGAATATGTCTGCAAAATGCAAAAGACAAGATAGAGTTTTTGCAACTTGAATCTCAATTCCAACGAGAAGAGATACAATAGAATAGACATCAATTTGAACCTGTGTGTGTTCAGAACATTGAAATAGACTCCTATAAGCAGCAAGTTGATTCAGATCCAGTGCCTAGTGAAGCAACGGAATTGCATGCAGAAGCCAAAATTCAGCTTGTAATTCCCAAGTCTGTCATTAGATCTTGGGAAGAGATTGTCCATAACAGGCACAAAACAGGTCTTGGATATGATAAGGAGGTTTGCTTTCACATTCCATATTACTCAAAGACAATCCAGTTTCAGAGTGTTGGATTTATTCATGACAATTCACCTTCAATTCCTTTAGATTCTAGTCCTCTTGCACAACAACCACAACTGATTGTTAAATTCCAAAATTGTGACTGAGTTGTCCATATGAAAGATATTGTTTTGATATTCATCTATGCAAGCATTGTGGTCATCATATTCATTCTTCACACAGATGCTTCAAAAATTAGCCTCCTACAAGAACAAAGATTCATATTTGATGGATCACTTCTTAGCAATGGGCTTCAATAGCCAAGAAGATATTTTGCTCATACAACAGGATTTGTTCTCCAATATTGAAAAGTCTTGCAATTGAGATCTCTTCATCTTCTCGCCTTGTATCTGACACGGGGGGAAGTGATGGTCATCTACAAGCTTCAAATCCACATCAAGCGAGCCTAAGCCACAACCTGCCATACCAGATTTAGAGTTTTAGGCAGAGACAAATATGCCCATGAGCATGCCTTCGGTTGATGATCAACCTTGAACCATCATAGGTTGAGACCTCCCTTTTCAGGTTGAGGTTCTCCCTTTTTATTCGGGGTGAGACCTCCCTTTCAAGGTTGAAGTTTTCCCTCTTCAACACATGAGGATCACTTCCTCTAGCAGAAGACCTCAACTTTAGGTCATATTTGGGAGATTTTTGGGAACTACACTAAGTGTTCCAACATCGGTGGTCATCCTTAAACCACCCCCCTTATACCAACATTTCAGAGAGAACATTGAGTCTAGTTTCCGTGAATTTTTGCACATTTTGTATTACATCTCTCTTCTTGGACTCATACATACCCCTTCAGATTAGGGGGGGGAATTCTGTACACCTAATGCTCTATGGGTTGGTGTGGAATGTGAACAACCATTGGAGTCCAAGAGACCACTTAGAATATGAATCCAAGGGTCACACCATGTACTATAAATGTATATCATGTTAATAATATATGTAATCAAATGTTTATCTTCCACATTTTTTGTTTGCGTTCCAAGTATTTTTAATAGAGGTCTTTGATATGCTTCTTCCATAACATCCCACACATAAGCTCCAAGTGATTGAATGTAGGTATTCATCCTCTCTTTCCAAAACACATAGTTTTTTCCATTGAAAGTAGGTGCCCTATTCGTATGACCTCCTTCCTGGTTTTCCATGGCCCTTGATATTTCTACCAACTACTAAAATATTCTATAGTAACCTACTTTGATACCAAGTATTTGAAAGCAGGACAATATTGGGGCGAGTGAATCAGTATTGTAGCAATTTTATCAAATCAAATCTTTATTTTACTTTTTGTTCATCATTAAATACTCCAACATTGAATTAAAATAATAATAGGGATTAGTGCCAACAATCACAATGGAACACACAAGAACAAGTAAATTTGACAACCTCTCTTCAATTCATTTATAGGGAAAGATACAACTTGTTGTTACAATTTCTATGGCTACAACCAACAGGAAGCTACAACTGCTTGATTTATCAGTTACAACTTAATGGATCTACAACACCAACTATTATCCAAAATCCACTGGAAGAAGAAACACCCCTAATCAACAAGCTACAACCTTCTTTAGACACTTACTATTCCATCTTTCATCCATTTTCACACTAGGATCAATGATTTCCTTCGCTGCTTAAGAAAAAAATGAATCCCTCAAACACCAACAACTTCAACAATATACGATCACTAAGAAACAAACACCTTCAACAATTTCTAATTGTTGATAATACACAATACCAACACCCCCACGCACCAAAAGCTTGGTCTCAAAAAAATTTATGCATTGATTTTGCTTGATCATGCTGTCTTTTATAGTTTTTCTTTTGCTAATTTTGGCTTCTTTAATTTTTGCATGCGTCAATGATTTTTTCCTTTTTCCTATTCATTTTAGTCTTTTGACTATGTTTAATATTGATCTACTATTCTAGGATTAATCTCTAGGTCAATCTGTTTTTTCCTACTTATTTCAGTCAATCTGAAGTTTTAATAAAGCTTAGTTGTATTCCTCCGGCTCACAAAAAAGAAGAAGAGATAGATCAATGACTTCAAAATTAGCATTTTCGAGCGGGAAACCTCTTTTACATTACACAAGTGAATAATTCTTGGATGATTCAAACGACAAAACCTCCTTTCTATATACAGGAGTCTAAGGGGTCACAATATAATCAGAGCTAACATAACAATAATAATATAAGGGGACAGCAATAACAATAGTGGGTTTCTATGGGGACAATAATAACAATATGGGTACTACATGGGCACAACAACAACAATAATGGGGCTACATGGAAAATAACAATGAGGGAATGTTGTAGTATTATAGGGACCTAACATGCCCCTCTCCTTCAAAAAATTGTTGTCCTCAATGCTTGAGTAGTTCTGGATGATTTTGTATAAATTTGTCATTCTCCCATGTGGAATCCTCAGTGGGTAAGTTGTTCCACTTTATGAGATACTCTGAAATTGATAGATTTCGTAGTTTTCGTGTTTTTATTTCTATGTCTGCTTCACATTCCAATATGATTTTTCCTTCCTCATCAAGTTCTGGCAATATTGTTTGTACTGGGAGCTTGTCACATATAACCTTCTTTAATAATGAAACATGGAAAACTGGGTGCACTTGGGAATATCTATAAAATTCCAACTTGTATTCCATAGTACCAATCTTTGACAACACCTTGTAAGGACCATAATACTTTGGTGATAATTTATTATCCTTCTTAGGTTGCTTGAGGGATATTTGTTTGTATGGTTGTAGCCATAAAAATACCTAGTTGCCTACATCAAAACCTTTTTCACTGTGATGTTCATCTGCATGTTGTTTCATTCTAACCTATGCCAAAGTGAGGTTATCCTTTAAGAGTTGGAGAACTTGTTGTTGATGATCAATGTGATTCCACTACTTGAACCTTAGAATTTTCTCTTAAAGATGATGTGATGGACGGTGTATGATATCCATAAAGTGCCATAAATGGGGTCATTTTCACTGCAGTATGGAAGGAAGTGTTATACCACCATTCACCTAGAGGTAGCCACTTGACCCATTGTGTCTGTTTATCAGATACAAAGAAACGCAGATATCCTTCCAAACATTTGTTAACTATCTTAGTTTTCCCATCAGATTGAGTGGTAATTCTTCCCAATGAATTACAAGATATTGTCAGATTCATTTCGTCTTTCTCTAGGGTTGGTTCTTGGTGTATATCCTCCTCTTTTGATGTTTCTTGTTCCTTTTCTTCCTCCTCTTCACAATATATGTAGAATAATTTCTTCCTCCTCTTCACAATCTATGTAGAATAATTTCTTCTCAGCACACTTATGATCTTTAGTGTATTTTCTATCAGAAATGTAAGAAATCCCTTTTGCTCTTTTTTCCTCAAATTGTTACAGTGTCAACCTTGTAATTTATGGAAGACTAGGACCAGTGACACTTCCATCTTCATAGTTATGAGTGGTAGACTTCCTTGTTGCCATAATTTTGGTTTCAACTTTTCTTGCAACCCTGAATGCCTTCTCCAATGAATCAAGTTCCCAAAGGAGAACCACATGTTAGATGTTATATTTTAAAGTCCCTATGTGTGAAGACATCAATCTATGCTCCTTTAGAATATCGGTTACCCTAATATTCAATTTTTTGAATGTCTTCAATGTGCTCTAACATTGAACCCTTTTGTTTGAGATTTATCAATTGGCTAAAGAACATGTTTCTCTTTGTATCTTCATAATGTGCTATCATTTCCTCTGTAAAAATTGACCAGGTGAAAAGTAGTTTACGTGAATAGAGCCATCTATGCCATACAAGGTGATTGGGTTCTAAGTATAAAGATGCAATATGTACCTTTTTTTAGTGTTGCACATCATGTAGATCAAAATATGCTCCATCTGTAGTATCCAAGTTTCGGGATCCTTGACCTCAAACTTCCTCATATATATATTTGGAATGTGGTGGTTCTTAAACCTGATATTGGAATCTCTAAAATCATAATTGATATTCCTTTTGTCTTCATCATGATTTTCATGGATTGCCTTGTCACCACCGAGATGCCTTTCTTCTAGCAACTTTGCCAAACCTTCCTTCAACCCCTCTATATTAGCATTCATCATTGATTCCATGTCTCCTTTTTATACCATCTATCTTAACATTTTTTGTTACTTTTTGGGGACCTAAATTTGATGCACTTGGTCTCGTATATTTTATATATCATGCTACATTTCTTCCCCTTCTTCATGTGTCATAGTTGAGCTTTCAGGTTTCTTACTGGTTGTTTCCATTTTCTTTCTTTAGGTCATCAATTAATGATAATTGTGCTTCAATATGCCGTTTCAATTATTTCAAACTAATTTAAAAAAAAAAACATGTGAATGTTAACACTACACACCTTTTTTTTCATTTTGTAGGAGCTCGATATTGAATATGTAGTATCTCTGTAATTTCAGACCTCCAAGGTCTGAAATTTCATCTTTTGATAGACGTCTGAGTTATATTTCGAACCCCACAACTCTGATCGAGAATGGATTATTCAAGAAAGAGTTATTCCCAATCTCCCATGATGACCTAATTATAGATTAGTTCAGTAGAGCAAACTTGTACTCAGTGCCATGTGTCACTATTTCGACCTTTGTTCCTATTTCTACCTTTGACCCTAAAAATGATACCCAAAAAACTATAATCTTTCCTCTTTCTGTCACTTGTAATGGAACTTAAATATGATGCTCAAAGAGAAATGTATGACGATTTTCCTAAGGTCACCTATTTGAGATGGAATTCTAGAGCTTGCAAAAACCTTAAATTACTCAAATCATATCTCCAAAATTATAGCAAGAAAATATCTTATATTCATACATTAGATTTACCAAGATTTCAACATTTGAAGCTTCATATAAAAAAGTTATAGAAAAAATTCCACGATGACCTATTTGAAACAGTGAATCCCTAAAATCCAAAGCTCTAATACCAAATATTATGCAACCAACTCAAAAAATAGAAGGAGATAGATCAAGAGCTTCAAAATTAGCCTCTTCGAGGGGGAAACCTCATTTACATTACACAAATGAACAATTCTTGGATGATTCAAATGAAAAAACCTACTTATTATAAATAGGAGTCTAACGGACCACAATATAATCAAAGTGGACATAACAATAATAATGTAAGGGCACAACAATAACAATAGTGGGCTTCTATGGGGCATAATAATAACAATATGGGTACTACATGGGAACAACAATAACAATAATGGGGATACACAGACAACAACGATGAGGGAATATAGTAGCATTATAGATACCAAACAACCAATCGCTAATAAACAAGCTGCAACTTGCTTTAGACACTCACTATTCCATCCTTCATCCATTTTGACACTAGGATCAATGACTGCCTTCTTTGGTTTTAAAAAAAATGAATCCCTCAAACACCAACACCTTCAACAATATCTAATCATTGAGGAAAAAACACCTTCCATAATTTCTGATTGTTGATAAAGACACCATACCAACACCTCAATATACCAAAAGCCTGGTCTAAAAAAACATTGTGCATTCATTTTGCTTAACCAGACTTTATTTTATAGTTTTTCTTTTGCTAATTTTGGCTTCTTGAATTTTTGTATGCATCAATATTTTTTTTCTTTTTCCTATTCATTTTAGTCTTATGACTATGTTTAATATTGATTAACTATTTTAGGATTAATCTCTAGGTCAATCTATTTTTTTCTACTTATTTAAGTCAATCTGAATTTTTTATAGAGTTCAGCAGTGTTCCTCTATTTTCATCTGCTATTGAATTTTTGCTTAGTTTCCAAAAACTGCAGTCAAGCTAGAAGTTCTATATTTCTACCTTTAATCTCCTTTCACTCAGCTCCCTTACCTATTTTTGACCATAGAACTAGTCTCCATGGCCATCGTCTTAATGCTCTAGGAACTAAGCCTTTTTTAGCCCTACGTGGGCCAATTTCCCTTTTTAATAACTCTTATGTCATTGGTCCTGCTTCTACATAGAGTGACCTTGCCCAATGCTAAGGCCATATCTCCCAAGCTCCCAACTTGTTTTTCTTAATTTCAATTCCTAACAAGTTACAAGATTGTGGTTTCCAGGGACGGTCCCACATTCTATTGTTTCCATGACCTTTGTCATGTTCCTATGTGAAAAAACCAATGGAAAAGTCTAGGAGCTTAGCCCCACACCTCCCAAGAGCCTACATGACTCTATTATTTATGCCCTAGGTTCATTTCTACGTGAAATGTCCCAAGGTTTTGATGCAAATGCTAACCCTAGAGCTCCCAAACCCATCTTATTTTATTATCTATCGTGCCCCTGGTCTGAAATTACTACATGGGACACTATGTGAGCATGTATCCCATAGCTCCCTTATACCCCGACACACTGTTGTGTGTCTCCATATTAATTTTCCAGGCCCCATCTAGTGGGAAGAGTCATCTATGGGGTCTGCCCGTCACCCTTTTTATTAGCCACCACTTTGTCAACTACCACAATGTGTCATAGTGCCCTATAACCCAACGGATAACTTTGTGCTCCTATAATAAACCCACCGGGATATACCATACGAGATGATTTTTCATGTGGGATCCTCCCGCTATAGCATGAGAGAATGAAATGACTCTATGGGCTTAGTCAACAATCGATGTGTCTCATTGATCCAAATCTCTTCAGCTACAAGAATTAACTAAGATCTTTTACATTTGTGATGTTATTAGAGTTGCATATGAAAGAGAATAGAACAACCACATGTTCATGCTTCAAAGAAGAAGAAACATAATGACAAGCAGCAAATCAAGAACACAAACACATTGATAACGAAGTTCACCCAGTGTGAGTTATGTCTTTGGGCCCTAGCGTCAAGAGTGGAGAGGCCACTTCATTAAATTTTGCAAATTATTATGATGCGCATGTTATATTATTTGTCATTAAAAATTTAAGTATCCTCAATGAGAGTGGTGTGCCTCTCCACGAGGTGTTCTTAGGAACTCTCACTCATATGGGAAAATTCCCTCAACAAGAGTGGCATGTCTCTCCACGAAATGTTTTCCTCATAGGAACTCTCACTCAAATGTGTTTTCCTTCAACATGATAATCTAATAAAATCTCACATGATGTGGCACACAAGTATCCCTCAACATAATGGTAATTAGGGATCTCAACAAAAAAAATGTCATCTCAACAAATCAAAAGAAAACATGGCATAACTGCATCATATCCTCCACTGTCAGATATGGCTGAAACATACAAAGCTTAGCTACTAAAATGGACATTACCATTGAATTCTTGGCATGAAATCATGTCAAACAGCTATAAACTCTGCCCTTTTATGACACCGTCAAATTCTGGACCCTCGGTGTAGTGTCCTATCTAGGGTGTTAGATTGGGCTAAATTTATTATCAACCAAGGTGCGTATACTTAGAGGCGTGTGCCTAAAATATATAGACATAAAGGATCTACTCTAGACCTATGATTCCTAGGTACAGTGCTGAGACTAGATCTAATGTTAAACTATCAATCAAAGCTTTAACTGAGCATCAAACCATATGTTATTAACAACTAAAATGCAATCCATAACATGTTGTGTATCACTATATTTAAAGGCTTCAGTCCCCTTACAGAGACACCAAACATGAAATCCCTGTTTAATGGCACTCAACAGTCATGAATATTTATTGTAAGCATGCAAAGTAAAAATCATAACATCGTCTATATCAGTGCTTTACAAAGCAACCTTGGATCGAATCCTTTACAGGATATGATTCACAATCCAGATGAGGGTATGTTCAAGCACATACACAGACATCTAACAGCGCATTCATAAACACAAACGTAAGCATCAATCAAATCCCTGAGCATATAAATCGATATCAAATACCATTCAAACGTTTGACTGTAAAATGTAATTAAAATCACAATGTAAATACAATGTAAACGTAATTAAAATATTGGTATACCATGCACGCAGGGCCCGTCCGCGTTCTTGGCACAC
>APFE030943334.1:0-10077 GCA_000404065.3 Pinus taeda | reverse complement strand
CTGTTTGTATTATATCATATTAGAAAAATGATATATTATAATGACAACTTCAATCCTTGAAGCTCAACCTACACTACAATACTGATCTCTTCTTCCTAAGTCTTCTCTTCCCAATACTTAGGAAAAACATGAATCCTCCTTCCTCCTATTTCCTTGCACAAATCTTGCCCCTAAAGAATAGGAAGAGCTCCTATTTGCTTGTGCAATCCCAAGAGAATTCCTCACCCGCTACATGCAAATTTAGTACACTCAATAATATACAATAATAAATAAAATTATGCCTTTTCCCTCCACTCAACTAGGCAATTCGAATTGCATGCATGACTAGGGCTATTTTTAGAAAAATTACTAGTTAACTAAGATATTAGTGAGTTAACAATAGTTACAAATACTCAACTAAACGCATATTGACTTTATTCATGACTAGAGATAATGTAATTGAATTTCACTAACTATAACTCCACTAGATTTCTAGATCTTAGCAATCAACTCATGCAGAACTCTACTTCTTTCCAACAAAATTGAATTGACTGACTTAATTGAGTAACTTGGCGATGTCACTCCTACTAACTACAACTCAAGTCATCCCGTTGATGTGGAAATTCAAATTTCTCCATTTGATAAGGCACAAATCAAATGAATGCTTTTCTTACTACAATTTAACATTTCCATCTTCATAATTGTCATTGTACTCATGCCATTGTGTATATATTATCTAAAAAAGAAAAGAAAGATAGGAAAACAAAATATTATTTTTCAAGCATGGGTTTCGTGCTCAAGTTGATTTGTCTTCTAGGCTAAGCATATTCTTCATGCTTCTAGGGTTTTTCAAGTCAAAAGAAAATTTGTTGAGTCAAAATCCCATTTAGCCTTCCTAAAAGAAAGAAGAAAAAGGATTTTGTTTGTATTAAAAGGAATAAATTCATCCCCAAGACCAGGTCATCCCTCCAAGATGATCAGGTTGGACTGCCCAAAGGACATGACTTTTTCATCACATGAATCACTATAAATAGCCCAACATGTTCCTCCACTTGTAGCAAAAGTTTTTCGTGGATCAATTATAGTAGATATGCAAAGTTATAGGGAAGAGGATGTGAAGTCTCCATGAAAAGACATGTGTACCTTCCTGAAGCTAATATTTTGTAATATGATGTGAATTTTAGGAAAAGAGGAGACTATGGTCCTGTAATAAGAATTATGGCAGCTCATGGACAAATTGGAGGGAAAACCTGGTGCTTGTAGGGGATAATGGTTTTAGTCTTGGGGTCTTGGATTTATAATTTGAATTGATTTTATAAGAAGAGAAGAGATATTTTTGGGGTTTTCCCCTGCTTAGAGCCTACATTTTGTGTTCATTGTCTTCATTTATCTTCATGTTTTATGCTCTTGATAATTGTTTGATGAAAACAAACTAAGAAAGAACAAGAATAAGATAATATAAGGTCACAAGAAATTATTAAGGATAAGTAGAATTAAATTAATATTTTCCTTACTAGATTATCCAACATGTGGAAGAAAGAAATAAAGTAATAGAGGTTGTGTTTAATGAAACAATTTCAAAATAATTGACACAACAACTAATTATTTCAATTAATGAAACACATCAGAAAAATGTTGTTTTCTCTTTATATATTTTTGCTTATTAAGCTACTCATATAGTTTTGGACTCATATATAGTTTTAGTGGAAGTTTTGTGATGGTTTTGGTGATCAACTCTCATGGACATTTTCTATGCACTTTTTTTATGGACATATTACATATATATCTTTTGCAATTATTGAATGATAGTTAATTTCATAATTGACCATTATATGATGCATGGCTATGTGGAGAGCATAAGGGATTATCATGCATGTTTTGAATTTTCTTTATGAAATATGATGGTATGATATCATGTCATATGGATGTGCGTCCTCCCTCTAACTTGAGACATCGAATGTTCCCTATTTACTAGGAGTCCAACATTAAAATTGTTTTCCTACTTACATATCCAAGTTACTTTGCTAACCCGGAGTTAAAGTAAAATAAAACAGTTTTCTAACCATCTCAAAGGAAGCTTGACTAGAAATACTTGCTCAAAGAAAAAAATGGGAACGAACTTTACACAGACTATGGTATGATCTAGTTTGATTACTTCAGTTTTGGGATAATCTGTTGTGTTATTTTAAGTATTTGGATCTCATAAAATTCTTGTTACAAGGCTTCTTTTAAATAGTAGTGATGAATGGAGGTTTAAAAGTTTCACTTGTTGAGTAAGGTATTTTTTACTTTGATCATTCATGATATTACAACTGTTGTATATCTATCACATTGATAATTGGCATTGTGTGTAGTAGTATACCAGTGTCCAGAAGGTCTCACTAAGCTAGCTAAAGCAAGGCCAAGGCTTATTTATTAGTCTTTGTTAATTGCATTTGACTTATAAGGTTCATAAAGGAGGCTCTTGTCACAGATTATTTTAATTTGGCTAGTTTGAGTTTATAATATTTGAAAAATATTTTCAAACATACTCAATGAGGGATCTTCTTCTTATCTTTCCATCTCGTGTCCTATTTATATTGCACATTTTATTTACTTTCTTAATTGTAGTATTTTTTGTATTTTATATAGTATCTATTATGTTGATATATTTATATTTTAAACATAGAGAATGAATTTTCTATTGAATTTTATTCTACATGAGTGTGATTACATGTTTTGATTATTTTTCATCTGTTATGTGTTTGAAATTTTCAAATTTACCATTTATCAATCACTTTAATTTTGTTTTGTTTTGTGTGTGCGTTTGTGTGCATGTATGTGTTTGTAATATTTGTGACAGATATTTATGACTAACATAGATAAACTGATAGGATAACCAGCTTGATGTTAGTTGTATTCAATTGTTGGGTAGATACTTCAAACTTTTAACATATTTCAATAAGGCTAGAAATTTCAAGTAACATTCCCATCTTTCTTTGTTTGTCCCACCAAGGAATGGAAAATGTTGAGTGAATAACATTTCTATTTTGTCCATCAAAAGAGGCATATTCTAGTTTTCAATGGGGAATTTTTGTATGTATGTGAGTTGCTTGAAGGAAACCTACATATGTACACCAACTGCTAGAATAGAAGTAATGTATATATGGAAAACATGTGTTTTGGAAGTGTTTTAAGGAAAACTGAAGTTCGCAACTACCACACAACTGCAAGGAATTTAACTAGTAGGGCCAATCAATGCATCTTAAGCATAAGTATGGAAAAAGATGATATAACAATTATGTTATACAATAGCTACTCCCTAACAAAAATCTAGAAGGTTGAGGGACTTTGGCTCTTCATGAATGTTTTTTATACTAATCCATACACATCCCTATGAATATGTTATATCTGATTGGAAATTTGGATTTCCAATGGTACTTAGAAAATTTCCTTTGGGGATTTTTATTTTTCCCATGATATCCATCATAGTAGTTAGTACTTCAAGGGATTCTCTTTTGCAAAGAAAACCCACACTTATGAGATGACTAAGGTAGTTGAGCTCATTATATTCTATATTCCTCATAATTTTTCTCCTAGACTCCCATAGACGACTTCTCTTACTTAGTTCAAGAAAAGCACTACCCACAATTTTTTCATGTTCATCCCTTCCACAAACAAGTTGTGAGTAGGATTATGTCTATTCAACATCTCCAATAACATTATTACATCGATATAAACATCACCCTTTGTCATGACATGTCCATACAATCCATATTCTACATTGAGATCTTATCATTGTGTGGATTTTTCTGTAGATTCAACAGCTCATGTGATATACTAAAGCATAAGACAAGAATCTAGTCTACTCTTTACAATGGAAACCAATAACTTGATCGATGAAAACAATAATCATAAATAGGAAGAATATCAATGGCACATAACACAATATTTCTTTGGGGAAAGAAACTACTCAAAACCTTGACTGTCTAGATTGCGTTAACCAGAAGATCTAAGAAGAAAATACAATGCTTGTTCACACTAGAACAATTCATGCACATGTATAATCTAACTCTTTGATCACAACCTAGCTCAAGCTAACACTTAACCTATTCTAAGGCCTTCCAATCCCCTACTTCCTTTCACAATTCCTAAGAGAATCAACCTATATTTAATTGGGAAATCCTTCCTCCATAACTGCGCAATCCAAACTTAGTTCCTCAATTGATTACATGCACCATCAGTACAACTTGAGAAATTATAAAATTGATACTACATTGTCCCTACACTCTAGTCTCAACTGGGTCTTCCTCTGAATTGACATGCATGAAATATTTGTGAGTGAATATTCAGTTAAATGGTGTGGTACTGGTTGGTGCACTCATGCACTAATCCACTACTGGACCTCTACTAGTTCCTCCAATAGTTAGAACTAGTTTATCTGACTATAACTCAATTAGATTGAGTTATCTAATTACAACTCCACTAAAATCAATTTGGACCCCTAAAATTTAGGGATCACACTTACATGACTCCATATATACTTCCAACTCAAATTTCCTAAGCTAACTAAGTCAACTTAACTTATTTAACTATGACAAGTTTCTATGAGAAAAGAATTACAATTTAATTCTCAATTTAATTCAAGGACAAATTAAATTCAAATTTCTAGATGTCATTTTTAATATTTATTGTTGTTATTTTCAACACCCCCTCTCAACAAGAAAGGAATTCAACTTTATCCCAATCCTGAACCTTTGGAATGTTCTACATGGAACACTTATGTCTAGTTTTGCTGCTACAACAACTCCTGAAACTAAAAAGACACATCGAACCTGAATCAATATGATGCATCTATCATCAAAGTCGTTGATTGCTACTATCTCTACCTCTGTTGATTGAAAACTCTACACTTCTATTGATTCTTCCTTTCTGCACTATTGTCAACTAGGCTTTGCGCTCTCCAGTATCTGACTGCTCTAGCCTCTGCCACTCTGATCTCTGACTACATCAACTGCCACTAATCCATTCTTCTACTATGTACTTTGGGCTCCCGTAGCAATGTATGGTCCAAGAGATAAAACCTCTCAATGGACCTTGTCCAATTTCTTCCCTCTTGGGACTATCACTTCAAATCACCCCACTTCTCGCCTGGATGCATGGTTTCATGTGCTCCCTCTCCCCACTTGGCATGAAATTTCCCCCTATTAGAGATCTCCGCTTGAGTGGATACCTCCACTCAGTCTCATATCTGCTTCTCCAATTGTGGGTGCTCCATAACTTTTTGAGGTTGCTTCTGACCTGTTTAAGTGGATTACTCTACTCGGTCTCCTCTCTACTTCTCCAATTGTGGCTGCTCCACAATTATCTCAGATTGCTTCTGAGGCTTCTTATGGGGATACATGTTGAGAGGTAATACACTCTCCCTCTCAAACACCAAGTCTCTAACATTTTCCTTTCTCCTCAAGGCTTTTCATGCATCTTTGACCTCGAGAGCATACAGGTTCTTGACTCGTACACCAATCTGTTTCACTTGTCTCATGACGATGTGTCTAAGGAAAACCTTTCCCTTACTAGAAATAACATCATTGCCATAGTCTACCAATACCATGACAAAAACAAGATTATTATTTAGTCCTGGAACATACATGACATCTGTGATTTTGAGAGGGGAGCCACACTCCCTCTGAAAGGCAATCATACCTATCCTAGTAGTTCTATACCTCCCTTCATCTCCAAACTCTATGTTCTACTTGAGGTATTTCTCCTCAAAATCATTAGAGAGATCTTTAGTCCCCATCATATGGAAAAAGGCATCGTTATCAAGATACCACACGTTCCCATTATAGTGTTGACCATGTAGGCAATGAGAGTGAAATCAAGTTTGAATTTTGAAGCTAGAGCTTCACCTGCTGCTGCTACTGCTACCTCCTTCTTGCTTTCTTTCTTTTGTGGGCAATTCATGGCATAGTGCCCGTGCTATGCTATGTGCTTGCACTACTAGTGTAGCCCCTTATTGTTATTAGTGAAACCCCCTTATTGTATTATTATGCCTAGGTAGTCCCCACATTATTATTATTGTGCCCCATTGAAGCCCACTATTTTTACTGGTATGCCCTTACATTATTATTGTTATGTTGGTTATGATTATATTGTGACCCCTTAGACTCTTATATATAGAAAGGAGATCTTTTCATTTGTATCATCAAAGAATTATTCATTTTTGTAATTTAAATGAGCTTTCCCCCTCAAAGAGGCTAATTTTGAGGTCGTTGATCTATATTTTCTTCTATTTTGTGAGTTGTTTGCATAATATTTGGTATCAAAGCTTTGGATTCTAAGGTTTTGTTGTTTCAAATAGGTCATCGTGGAATTTTCCCTATATATTTTTTTTCTATGAAGCTTCAGAAGCTTAAATTAAAACTCATTTGATCCAAAATCATGATGAACCTCATGACCAAAGTTTAGATATTTTCTTGTTATATTTTAGATATATGAACTGAGGAATTTAGGGTTTTTGAAGTCCCTCGAATTCCATGTCAAACAGGTGACCTTGGGAAAGTAGTCATAAATTTGTCTCTGACCATCAAATTCTAATTCCGTAGAAAACGATATAAAGTGAACAGATTCTATTTTCTTGGGTATCGTTTTTTGGGTTGAAGGTCGAAACAAGGACACGTGGCATGTTGCACAAGTTTGCTCTACTAAAGCAGTCTATAAACAGGTCATTGTGGGAGATTGGGCATAACTCTTTCTTGGACAATCAAATCTCAATCAGACATATTGGGTTGGAAAGAGGACTTAGAGGGATATCACAAGCCAAAATTTAATAACTTGGAGATGCGACATTACAAAATTATAGCCATTTAAATATCGAGCTCCTGAAAGCAAGAAAAAGAATGACTCAAACCAAGAAAATAGAAACACTTAGTAAGAAAAATTGGATGGGTGATTTGAGGAATGCGATCGAAGCTAAGATAAATAGTTTTATCTATGCCATGGAAGCTAATATCAATGGTATGGAATAAGATTTGAAGAAAGGCATGGAAGATTTGAAGAAAGACATGGAAGGCATGGAAGATTTGAGGGAAGGTGGGACAAAGCTGCTACAAGAAAGGAATCCTAATGGAAAAAAGGTTGTAGAGGAAACTCATGATGAGAAAAAAAGAAATGTTATTCATGATTTCATAGAATTTAATGTTGGATTGAAGACCCACCATATTCCAAAGATCGATATGAGAAAGTTTGATCACAAGGATCCCGTAACATGGATACTATAGTTGGAGAAATATTCCATAATGTGAAAAACACACAAAAGGTACGTATTTCAACTTTATATTTAGAACCCAGTCAGTTTTCATGGTATCGATTGCTTTTCTGTCGTAAACAAATGCTCACTAGGTCTATGTTTATGGAGGAAATGATAGCACATTATGAGGATACAAAGAGAAACACCTTTGTTAGCCAATTGATAAATCTCAAACAAAAGGGTTCAATAGCATAGCACAATGATGACTTGCCCAAATTGAATATTAGGGTAACCGATATTCCAAAGGAGCATAGGATTGATGTCTTCATAGGTACTTTAAAAGAAAACATCTAACATGAGGTTCACCTTTTGGAACTTGATTCATTAGAGAAGGTATTCACGGTGGCAAGAAATGTTGAAAGCAAAATTATGGCAACAAGGAAGTCTACCACTCATCACTATAAAGATGGAAGTGTTGCTGCTCCTAGTCTTCCACAACCTACAAGGTTGACACCACAACAATTGGAATAAAAAAGAGAAAAATGGATTTGTTACAATTGTGATCGAAAATACACTAAAGGTGATAAGTGTGCTGAGAGGAAAATAGTTTACATAAATTGTGAAGAAGAGGAAGAAAAGGATCAAGAAACATCAAAATAAGAGGATATACACCAGGAACCAGGCCCACAGAAAGAATAAACAAATCCAAACATATCTTGTAATCCATTGGCACTTTATGGATATCATCCACCATCCATCACATCATCTTTAAGAGAAAATTCTAAGGTTCAAGGAGCTCAAGATCACATCGAGCATCAACAGCAAGTTCTCGAACTCTTAAAGGATAACCTCACTTTGGCGCATAATCAAATGATACAACATGCAAATCAACATCGCAGTGAAAGAAGTTTGATGTAGGTGATTGGGTATTTTTATGTCTACAACCATACAAACAAATGCCCATTAAGAAAGCTAAGAAGGATAATAAATTATCACCAAAGTACTATGGTCCTTACAAGGTGTTGCAGAATATTGGTACTATGGCATACAAATTGGAGCTTCCTGCATCTTCTCGAGTGCCCCTAGTTTTCCATGTTTTGTGCTTAAAGAAGGTTATAGGTGATAATCTCTCAGTTCAAACAATATTGTTGCAACTTGATGAGGAAGGAAAAATCATATTGGAACCTAAAGAAATCACGGAAATAAGAACCTGAAAGCTACGAAAATGATCAATTTCAGAGTATCTCATCAAGTGGAATAACTTACCCACTGAAGATTGCAGAAGGGAGGATGAGAATTTTATATAGAAACATCCATAACTACTCAAGCGTTGAGGACAACACTTTTTAAAGGAGAGTGGCATGCTAGGTCCCTATACTACTAATGTATCCCCTTATTTTTATTAGCGCAACCCCATTATTGTATTGTTGTGCCCATGTAGTCCCCATATTGTTATCATTGTGCCCCATAGAAGCCCACTATTGTTATTGTTATGCCCTTACGTTATTATTTTTATGTCGGCTATGATTATATTGTGACCTCTTAGACTCATATATATAGAAACGCGTTCGTGTCATTTATATCATCAAAGAATTATTCATTTGTGTAATGTAAAGTAGTTTCCCCCCACGAAGAGGATAATTTTGAAGTTGTTGATCTATCTTTTCTTCTAATTTGTGAGCTGGTTGCATAACATTGTGATAGTGGAAACACATGAATTTCGACAAGTCCATCTTCTTCTCGCCTGCCTCGCCTTGGGACTTCTTTCCCTTGGCCTTATTTTCCTTACTCACTAAGCCAAAGTCCTCTTTCACTTCTTTGGAAGAGGTCCCATATCTGGTGTTCCATCGAAACTCTTCATGTACGAGATCTAACCACAGTCGTTCCCAATATGGGAGCTTCTCCCTCCCATTGATAGAAACCTGATAATTGTACCAACTTTTGGAAAGTCTTAGAAGAGCTAGGCTCACCATATTGTCCTCGGCAACAATAATCCTGATAATTCCAGGCTCATCCCGACAATGGGTGAACTTGGTTAAGTAATTCAGAATTGAGTCGCCCTTCTCCATCTTGATCTTTTCTATTAATTCATTTTGTGCCAACTTCCTATGGCCACTGTTATTCTAAAACAGGTCTGTCAATTCCTTCCACATTGAGTATGGAGTATTGTTTCCATGGAGACTTGAGACAATGTGATCTTGAACTCCCTCAAGGATAATCTACCTGGCCCTTGCAACACATTTGCTCCATTCAGCCAGATCTTTAGCATTTGATGTTGGAGGCTGAGGAATGTCTTGATCAATGAATTCCTTGATGCCATTGTCTTCTAGCACTACTTCCATCTTGTCCTTCTAGGCTATGTAATTTGACCTACCATCCAAGGCATACTCAAGTATCAAACCATAGAAAGCCATATTGCCGATTTGAAGTATGAACTGCAAATTCAATTTTTTAGTTGTAGAACAAACTTGAAATATCCTCTTTTATATTGTCTTCAGTCTGATACCATGTAGATTTTTTTGTATATTCAATAGCTGATGTGATATACTAAAAAATAAGACAAGAATCTACTCTACTCTTTACAGTGGAAACCAATAACTTGATCGATGAAAATAATAGTCAGAAAGAGGAAGAATATCAATGGCACATAACACAATATTGATCTGGGGAAAGAAACTACTCAAACCCCCACTATCTATATTACATTAACCATAAGATCTGAGAAGAAAATACAATGCTTGTTCACACTAGAACAATTCCTGCACAAGTATAATCTAACTCTCTGCTCACAAGCAAGCTCAAGCCAACACTTAGCCTATTTTGTCACCTTCCAAGCCCCTTCTTCCTTGCAAAATTCCATAGAGAATCAA
>APFE030943332.1:0-25540 GCA_000404065.3 Pinus taeda | reverse complement strand
ACCCCAATCACAAATTTCCATAAACTAAGGGCTCTTAAGTCCCTAAAAGGGTTGCTTCACTACCTAAAGGAACAAGGTCAACTGATTATATCATCTCCCAGAAGTTCTCCACTAAAACTGCTCATAAATGGTCAAAACTGGACCATACTGAAATCTCCATGCAAAAGGTGTGATGCATACTATTTTGCTCCTATGTAGGGTGTGATGGTCGGGAATGGACAAATGGCAGGGACAAAAATGCGAGGTGGAAGATCATGGAATCTTCCAGAAGCTTCCCCTCTGACACTTGCCACTGCATTTTTTACCAGTGATGAGTAAGAGATCTTCATTCTCCAAGTGGAAGAAGGAACTATCAGAATGAGGACACTAATCAAGATCCCAAAAGATGACTCACCTCTCTATAATCATCTATATATGGATCGCTCATCACAGAGATCCAAAGGCTAGAATTTTGTAACTTATAAAGAAGTGTTGTTGGTATTCTAGTGTACATTCATAGTGTTGGGTGATTTTGCTTTGCTTGAGGTGAAGAAGGGCTTCTTAGCTGGAGGATGATGCTAGGTTAGAGTTGCTCATGGTTGTAATCCTCTTGCTACTTTTTATCTAAATAAAGCTATTCTTGTTTCCTTCCATATTCTAGTGTACTTGTTTATATATGCTTGTATATGGTTAATGTACATCTGATCATCCATTAGTTATGAACTTAGATCCTTGTTTCTTGCATAGTAGTATGTTGTTGTGATTCTACAGGTCCTTTTGAAGCTGAGCACACAAAGAGAAAGCGGCAAAACTCTCTCAAGAGAGGGAGGAAATCGAGCGCAAGAGTCAAGTTCGTCCTCTTGGTTCTCCTCTCATCTATTTTCATAAAAAGAATCAATAATAGACTTTGATTTTTTGTTTCTAAGATAGCCACCCATATTAGTGGGAATAGCAGCATCTGTGTGGACAATATTCCCATATAACATGCATGAACAAATGAAGAAACTGAAATTTGAAGCCTACAACAAGAAGAAAAACCTAAAACAATTTAGAGGCTACATGGCATGGGAGAAGAGAAGAAGAAAAGTAAATGTGGTTGGAGTCAATTTTTTAAATTGTAAGCCTAGCTGAGATATAGACCCACAAACATCTTAATTGAACTTTTATATGGTTGGAATTATGGGGGAGTGTTCGATAATCTAATTCAAACCACCTATTAGGTGTCAAAACTATCCATCCAAGTGTCCCAATTATGTTTCAATTAGTCCAGTTTAGCTCAGCCTCACTACATTCACTTAATATTGAAGTTCCCAATGTAATCTTATTTAACCGATTTGTAATATTGAGAAGAGCAATCATCTGCTCCACATTTATTTTCATTTCTTGTCACACAATATTTTTTTAAATATGGATCACACAAGGCCTACAACCCTTACTCCTCCCTCACACCCCTACACTTGTCCCCATGCAATAACCATATTACAATATTTATATTTTAGGTAAAACATAATGTCATATAAATATCAGAATGTGATGCTTATATTTTAGTAGCTAGCTCTTGGGATAATCTATTCAGTGACACGTTTGTTGAGAATATGGGAGTGTTTATTATGATACTTCACAAGAAAAGTGCTAAATACAAGAGTGATATAAGGAAGTAATCTACCCATAGGCTATATTCAGCCTTGTGGACACTAAAATAATTTCTTCTTCTACATTGTCTAATTTGTGAATACGTTTAATGGTCAACATTCGCTCCCTTATTTGGCGTTGGGCACAACCCTTGCTTCCCCTCCCTTGTTTGTCTAGCGTGCCACATCATTGAAATGATGAAAATGTCATCGTGGAAGGAGGTAGAGGAAGAGGATTTTCTTTTACGTGATGCACCACACTTTATCTTTTGACCAGCTCGTAAAGAGAAGAAGAGAAAAATGAAGTGCACATCGTGTCATGTGATTTATTAATATTTTATTTATTTATTTAATAATAATCAAATTTATTCAGAGGGAACATACAAAGAAGCTATTTTTTGTGCGTATTATGCCAAGGTTTTGTTTCTTCTCATGGGAGGAGGAAGGAACAAACTATATTCAGCCCCACATGACCCCAATTGATTGATGGAAGTAATCGGCTATGACATTGGATGGTCTTGACTCAAAAACGAACCACACAATCAAGCATTTGTTTAGTTGATGGTTGAGAATGACAGATCGAACAATAAACATGTCATCACATCTCAAAATTAGTTGAACGTTAGAACCAAGTTATGGCCCACTCGATTTACAACAAGGGTCTCCACTTTCTCCCTCATTAATAGGCCTCCTATAATTATATGGGATTAAAGGCTTTCATTTCTCAATGAGGTTCCGACTCTGGAGCTAAGTAAGCAATCTATGTGGCATATGGCCCAACTTCTAGGGCAACCCTTATTTCTCCATATTCATGGCTTCACACCGAGTGACTTCATGGACCATCTCGTTCCTCCTCTGTGCCCGATGGTTCATTTCCTCAACTTCCTAAGCCATCTCTATGTCATAAGCCAAGTCCCACTCTCCTAGCCTCATTCCCATTTTTATGAATCCATGCTTATCAAGTGCATGACCTTTGCCACTCCACAGTGGTGTCACCTAATCCCATGGCCCTAGAACCTTTCCTTGACAATTTAAATTCATGTATACCAACTTATATCCATCTAACGCTAGATCTCTCATGCTTTGAGAGGGATCAAATCCCTCGAGGTGCAAACCTTCTTTTTGGAGTGTAGAATTTGAGGAAAGGTTTGCACCTTGAGGAATTTTATCCCTCTCAACGTGTGATAGGTCCACTGTTAGATGGATCTAAGCTCGTTCGAGTTGAGGGCAACAATGTCACATTTTTAAATTATCATTATTATGTATATGTTTGAGATTAACATAAAAATTCAAATTATGTTTTCTTTGCTTGACATCGCCATATCATTCTCTTGTTTAATTTAGTCTGTGTTGTTTGCCTTGAATGATTTGTACATCTGTGCTTTAATACTTTGAGTGGTTTATATGTTTATATGTTTGGATTTGGATGATAATATTTTTGAATGTGATAATTGTTGTGTTATATTTTTATATGTGTATGTAATTGTATATTAGTAATTAGTTGGTGATGAAGGGAGACAATCTCGTCACAACTTCTCACAACTAACTAGTTCTCAATAGTGTCCCTCGAGGTCTTACTAAATATATCTTGAAGAGTAGTTTTAATAATTTATTGCATAAGTATTACTCTTAAAATAATTTTTTTCTTTGTTAATGTTTGAAATAATTTATTTCCTTCAAGAATAGTTTGCCCATTTTTTAGCTATAGTCTCTTCAACAAAGTCAAGAAATAATGCATTTTTGAATTATTATTTCTTTAATGAGTGGTTATAATTATAAAACCATTACATTATTTTTTTCTCCAAAAAATTATCACATCTCCTTCGAGAATATTTTGATTTGTTTTGAATGTTTATAAATATATGTTTTCCACTTATAAATATTATGAATACATTATTCTATGCAATTACCTATTGGTAATTTTGAATATATGTAATTGTATATTAGTAAGTATTTGGTGATGTAGAAGGGATATGATCTTGCTAAGGATTAATTTGCACTTTACATGAGGATTGGTTTTTTCCATCTATTTCCTTCTAATTCTTGCTATCACAATTTCTCACAACTAATTAATTCTTAATAATGCCCTTTTAGGCATTTACTAAATATATCTTGAAAATATTTTTTCTTAATAATCTAAAATGTCAAGATTAACAACATATAATGCATCTAATGTAAGAAATCAAATAAGATTATAAAATGACATCAGTGCATCTAATGCAATCAAGAAAAAGAGATTAGGAATCAATATCTACAGTGAAATGAATGCGCCGAGTGAAAGAAAAATAGGATTAGAAATCCAAATGTACATTGAATTAAATGCATTTAGTGCAAGCAATTAAATAGAATTAGAAATCAACATAGACACTGAAATCAATGCATCTAGAGAAAGCAATCAAATAGGATGAGAAATAAACATCTACACTGAAATCAATGCATCTACTGCAAGAAATTGAACAAATTTCTAAAAAAAACATCATCTACACTCAAATCAATGCATTTAGTGCAAGAAATATTCTTCCCTTTCTCTCCCCTCCACCAAATCTTGAAAAATATTTTTAATAATCTGGAGTCTCAAGATTAACAACATCTAATCCATCTAATGTAAGCAATCAAATAGGATTAGAAAACAACATATTCACTAAAATTAATGTGTCCAATGCAAGCAATCAAATAATATTAAAAACCTACATCTACACATAAATCAATCCATCTAGCTCAAGAAATCAAATATAATTGGAAATCAACATGTAGATTGAATTAATGTGTCTAGTGCAATCAAGCAAATAGGTTCAGAAATCACCATATACAATGAAATCAATGCATCTAGACCAAGTAATCAAATAAGATTGGAAATGAACATCTACACTAAAATCAATGCATATAGTGCAAATAATCAAATATAATTAAAAATAAAATCTACATTCAAATCAATGCATGTAGTGCAAGCAATCAAATACGATTATAAATCATCATCTACAATGAAATCAATGCATCTTGTGCAAGAAATATTATTCACTTTCTCCCCCTCCACCTATATATATATCTCCCTTCATTTCTCCTTTGTCTCTCTATCTCACCCCCCCTCAAACACACGCACACTCTCTTCCAATATATATATATCTTCCTCCCTCCCTCTCTTATCACTATCTTTTTCCCTCTCTTCACCTCTAGTGTATATCTCTATCTCCCTATGCCTCTCCTTTGTCTCTATATATCACCCCCAAAACATACACACTCTTTCTCCATATTTATATAATATGCTTATTATATAAAAATTTAAATAATCACTACTAGTTGATCATTATATTTCATAATTTCATATTTAATTTTAATTAATTCATCAAACCTAATGTTTTTTTTTCCATTTTTCTTATATAACTATATTTATTCTTATAATTTTATCAGATTTTGATAAAATCATAAATTATATATATAATCCCCTCAAAAGCCACTTTTAGAAATTTAAATTTAACACATATTTATATATATATGAAATTACCACTAAATAAAAGTGAAAAGATTATATTTTTATATTTCCGTAAAATAATAATTAAAAAAGAAAATAAAAAAGGTAAATGAAAGTTCCAACCATATTGGAGTGGCCCTTATTTCAGCAAGTTCCTGATATTTTCAAAATACTAAAATCTTCAAAAATGTTAATTCCGTTTATTTAAAAATATATCATTTAGAGAAAATGAAAAATGAAATATTTAAACTTTCGAGGACTTTTACAAGTTATTTAAAATTTGTTATCATTAAACTAAAATCTTCAATAATGTTAATTCCGTTTATTTAAAAATACATCATTTAGAAAAAATAAAAAATAAAAATGTTTAAACTTTCAACGATCTTTACATGTTATTTGAAAAACTTTAATTTTTATTTTTAGTTGTAATTATTTTACAATATATTCATTTTTTAATTAGAATCTACATTATTTTATAATATTTTTTAGTTATAATTACTTTAGAATCTATTCAATTTTTTTAATTATAATTTATATTAATTTTATATTTAAAACTAAAATTTTAATCTTACATTTTATTTTTTTAACTATAACTTAAATTTTATTTTTATTTTAAATAACATGGACAAACTTACATATCCCTATACTAAACTCCTGCCCGCTCAGATTATTTTTTTAGTTTGGATTAAATTATATTTTGTTCCGAATGTTTTAAATATTATCGATCTCACTCTTATTGATATGAACTAATATATTAACTTAAGGATTTTGATTATCATAATATTGAAAAAGAGATCGAGAAATCAAACGGGAGGAATCAACGTCCACGTTCCACCTTTCCAGTCTTGAGCGGGACGTAAAGCTGAAAGCGGAAGGAGACCAACCAAAACTCCTGCCCACAGGAAACTCTTTTCACTATGAAGCCACGCCACCAGCAATCCATGTCGTAGGCTTCTACGAATAATCCGTCTGGTAAAGTAACAGGCAACTGACTCTGTGGCGGAATGGGTCTCACATTATCCGGGCGCACCTTCTCCACCAAAGGCTTTCCATTATTCTTTTCAAACTTCTCGAACAGAATCTTATACGCCCCCCCGCCTCGGCTTGGAGTTTGGACAAATCCTTCGAACCAAGCCCCCTCGTATCCTTTCCCCGTTCTGCGTAACTCCACTTTGGTTCCTTCGGCCCATTCCATTCTTTATTCCGCTGTTCACCTTCCGAAATTTGTCCTCTGGTGTTTATTGAACCGAATCACCCGAAACCCTACATGACTTTCCATGCGGCAGAAAAAGAGAATGGAATGAGCCAACACTAATATTAATGTGATGGATTTCTCTCACCGTATCGACGCCTCTTTTCGAAATCAGCACTTCATTATTTGTGCTTATTAAGTTTTCAAAATCTACGATTTACGGAGCAAATCATTCTTTATGTTCGAAAACTTTCGCAGAGGAGAGCACTCTGCCTCATATATAATTTGTCGCAAACCAAGTGTTAGAGTTGCTAGGCTTAAATAATACACAGGAAATAACTCACGAAAACAGAGTAGAAGCAAAAATGTTCGGGTAAATTCACTCATGCAGGTTTAAAACCATATAGCAACATAAAATGCTTTCTATTATATTTCAACATAAAAATAAAAATTAAATTTAAGTTATAATAAATGGTTTTTTGAATTTGCAGTTGTTGTGGAGTGGTAGTGTAAATGTTTTACTTATTTACCAAAATTCATTAAATACATTAAACTCTCTATTGTGTTGCAAAATGGTCAGCTCACGAGTGCAACCAAAGAGTCTTAAATCATTTGTTGTGGCATACAAAATGTCATATTGTTTTGTCCCATTGATATACTTTAGAATCCTTTGAAGTGTTTTAGATTGTGTTTCCTTGGGTGTTTGCATGAACATTGACAAGACACTCAAAGCATACATTATAAATGGCCTAGTGGCAGTCAAATACATCAATTTGCATATCATAATTTTGTATAATGTTGGATTGACATTGTTGCTGCAATCTTCTTTGCTCAACTTCAACCCCATGACAGTTGGAGTTGGTGTTGGCTTGTTGTTTTGCATATTAAACCTCTCCAAAATGTGTGTCACATGCTTTACTTGAGAAATAAAAAATGTCATTTTCTATTTTCTTCACTTCTATGACCAAAAAATATCTTAACAACCCCAACCCACTGATTTCAAATATATTCTTCATGACTTGTTTGAAATCAATGATAAGGAAATCATAACTGTTGGTAAAAGTCAAATAATCTACATATAACAATAAGTATCTTACGATCACTCTATTTGATGTAGAGTGTAGGCTCTCTATTACATTTGTCAAAACCATTGTCTAACAAGTAGTCATCTATCTTGTTATACCATGCATGTGGTGCTTGCTTCAGTCCATAAACAACTTTCCTCAACCGATGCACTTTGTCTTCTTTGCCTTCTACCTACCTCATAACTAGGCTGTTGAGCAACATACACTTCCTCTTTTTGCATTCCATTCAAGAACGCTAATTTTCCATCCATTTGATACACTTTAAGTTTATGTTGGGTGATAATCACCACAATTGTAGTCACTCTTTCCATCCTCTTGACTCGTGCACATGTCTCCACATAATCTCTTCCATGAATCTGCTTGTATCCTTTGACAACTAGCCTCCCTTTATGCCTTAAAATCTTTTTGTAGACATTTCTCTTAGTCTTATAGACCCACTTCACTCCAATGACTCACTAACTCCCAAATGTCATTCTTTTATGTTGCTTCTATTTCTTACTCCATTACCACAAGCCATTTTTCTTCTTTGACTTCATCTTGAAAATGGATTGGGTCATCTACATGACAAAATCATGCAAATAAGGAATTTAGACCAGTGCTGCTATCAACTTCATCTTGCTCATAAATTTCATTTAAATTTCTAAATTTTGGTATTCTTGTGCTTGTTGAAGATGGGCTTGTATGTCACTTGGTGTTTCTCTTTTTGGTGTGCTTGGATAAGAACTTACCTGATTGTGTGATGTTGTTCTATTATTTGTTGACTTTGTTACTTTTTGTCTGCTTTGTTTTGGTTGAATAGGAGTAGAGGGAGTCATTGTCGAGGAATTGGTTGTTGATGTCAATTCCTCTTTGTCCTCATGTGATATACATCTTTCACATTGGCTGTCTTCTCTAAACTTCCATCCCATTCTTCTTCTTCTATGAACTTCACATATTTGTTCATTATGACCTTCTTGGTTGATGGATTATAGAGCTTGTATGCTTTGGATTCATCACTATATCCAACAAATATGCATTTTTCCCCCTTGCTGTCCAACTTCTTGCTCAAGCCCTGTGAGACATGTGCATATGCTACACAATTAGAAACTCTCATGTAAGAGAAAGTATGCTTTCCTCCACTCCATGCCTCTTCAGGAACTACTTTTGGTTGGACATTTAGTCAAGATATATGCTAAGCATGCGACAACTTCAGCCCATTAATCATTTGGCAAATGCTTTGCCTTCAACATGCTCCTTGCCATTTCCATAATGGTTCTACTCTTCCTTTCCGCCACACCATTTTGCTGCGGTGTATATATTGTTGTAAAGTGCTTGTAAAGTTCCTCCTCCATGAGAAATAGAAGTAAGTCATTTGAGATGTATTCACCACCTTGGTAAGTACTAAGGACTTATATGTAGTGTCCACTTTGCTTCTCAACAAGAGCCTTGTATTGGCGAAATTGCTCAAACACTTCTCTTTTTTTTTGTTTTAGGAGATAGACCAATGTCTTCCTTGTGTAGTGATCTATGAAGGTCAATAGATAGTGGCTATCACCAATTAGTGGTGTCTGCATTGGTACACATCAATCTGAGTGGAAAATATCCAGAGGTGCCTTTTCCATTACTAACTTTTCTACTCGAAATGTCTCTATATGTTTCTTTCCCAAGATACATACTTCACATAGGCTATCTAGTTTTTCTATGAGTGGTAATCCCTTCACCATGAATTTCCTATGCGGCAAATTCAAACCTCCAAAGTTGAGATGCCATAATATCAAATGCCATAACCAATTCTCATCTTTGACTTCTTCTTGATAGTTTACTTGTGTGACAACTACGACATTTCTTTCATCTTGTTGTGAATTCATTAACATTTGTGCTTGTGCACCTTCTTCCTTCAAGTCTAATCTTATATTTAGGGGAAATATTCTATTGTTTGTCATCTAAACATTTGCAATCAACTATTTTCTTGGAGGTCTATCCAAAATTGTGCACTCAGAAGAAGACATTGTGGTCCTTTTGCATGAGTTGTCCAATGCTTATGAGTTTATGCTTCATACCAGGGACAAAGTAAACATCTAATGTGTACTTCTTCTCCCCATTCTTTTTTAGGATATTAACTCTTCCTTTTCATATGACAGAGACTTTTCTATCCGTCCCTAACGCCACTTCAGATTTCACACTTCCATCTAGATTAGAAAACATTTCTATGTTCCTTAACATGTGGTTGCTAGACCTTGAATCTATATACCATGTATCACTTTGTTTTTCTTGTCCTACATTACAAGCTAAAAACATGCTATCATGGTTCTAATTTTCTTTTATGAAATTTACACTTGGTTTGTTACTAATGTCATATTTATTCTTTCTACATTCATTTGCATAATTACCATACTTCTTATAGTAATGACATTGAACTTGAGAATTATCACACCTCTGACCTTGTGCTTGATTTTGGCTCGGGCCTTGACTTGGATTTTGAGTGTTGCCCCTTCCGCTTGAGCTTGAAGGGATGATTCTTCCAACATTAACACACAACAACTGCGATTTTAGATAATAAATGGTTTTCTGAACCAACATGTGTTGTGGAGTGTGGGAAATAGACACAAAGTAAATGTTTTCCCATACCCATTTACCAAAATTCATTAAATTCCTTAAAATCTCTCTTGTGTTCCGAAATGATCAACAATCTACTTCTGCTCTGACTTGAATCCTTCCGTGTGCAAACAAAATTGCAACCCTATAGTAGTTGATCAGGCAAGCATGGTGTTTGTCCATTTTTTTCAAGATGGTGGTTGGGATTATTATTTCCAACACTTTAAAAGAAAAATTCATATTTGTATATATATTATATAATATTTATAACGATCATTCTGTAAAATGATATGAGATGGAAACTAACCATCAACTTGCAAAATAGTTGCTAAATGATCATCCCCATTATCATTTTCTTGCCCACAACAATGAATGGGAGCCATTGATGATGGACAAGGGAATTGATATATCTCACACCATAACACTCTCCCCCTTAAATGAATGAAACACACTACTCTCATGTGAGGATCCTTGTAGGCTTCCACAGTGTTATATTTGATTAATGAAACAATCAAAGGGATTCCATAGCTTTGTCTTTCATTGATGAAACAATCAAACATACAAAGATATAAGTGATTAGATTTTTTTTGGAGATCACAATAGTCTCCTCGAAAATAGGATCTAAGTCTAATCTAGGACATAATCAAAATAATAAAACATCGTTTCTCCATTATTGTCAACTCCTCGCTTAATGGAGAAAATATTTATTCCCACACCTAGAATATCCCCTAATAATTCAAAATTCATCTTCCCAAGGGGCTTAGTGAAAATATCAGCACCGTTTTCACAAGTATTACAATATTCAAGAAAAATTCTTTGCAGTGTATCTTCTCTCGAATAAAATGAAATTGAGCATCAATATGCTTTGTTTGTCCATGACACACTTGATTGTTTGTCAACTTGATCGATCTTTGGTTGTCACATTTGATCAATGTAGCCTTCTTCTGTTCTTCTCCAACATCTTGAAGAACTCTCCTCAACCAAACAAACTCACAAGTTTTTGCACACAAATATTTATATTCTACCTATATGACAATGATACAGTTGGTTGCTTCTTGCTACTCCATGAAACAATCATAGATCCAATACTAAAAGCATAACCTATAGTAGATCTCTTATCATCTTGATTATTAGCCCACTCGAAATCTAAGTAACTTGTCACCTCAACATCAAATGAATTAGTATAATGAAGAGAAAAATCAATTATTCCTTTAAGATAACTCATTACATATTTCGCTACTCTCCAGTGTATTTCTAGAGTTCTCTCCAAAATTGACTTAACAGACTAACAGAGTATGCTATGTCAAGTCTTATTGTAGTAAGGAAATTCAAACTTCCAACCAACTTCCTATACACTCTACCATCAACATCCTTTGATCCATCCTTAAAATGAAGTTTTACATTTTGTTGCATTGGAACCAAAACAACTTTACACTCATCCATTTTAAACTTCTTAAGAAATTCTATGACATACTTACCCTAGGAAACAAAAGTATGACTAGCATATCTCAAAACTTCAAGAACTAAATAGCAATGTAACTCATCAATATATTTCATCTCAAATACTTGTCTACACCTTAATTCCATCAATTAGTTTCACTGAATTTCCTATAATAATTAAATCATCAACATACAAAGAAATCAGCACAACGTGACCCCTTTCATCAAATTTGGTATACATATTTGGATCACTCTAACTTATCATAAAATGATGTTGAAGAAAGAAGGAATCTATATTTTCGTACCATGATCTAGGTGCCTACTTCAGTCCATACGAATCTTTCTTTAATCTACAAACTAAATGTTCCTACCACTTTTTCACAAACCCTTCAAGTTGTTTCAAGTACAACTCCTCTTTTAAGTCACCATTCACAAAAGCATATTTTACATCTAATTGGTGAAAATTACAATAGTACTCTATAGGTAATCCAATTAACGATTTAATAATATTTAAATTAGATACATGTGCAAATATTTTTTCATAGTCAATACCCTCCTTTTGTGAGTACCCTTTTGCCACTAATATAGCTTTATATTGATCTATATTTCCATCTGCTTTAAACTTGCATTTGTATAACCATTTACATCCTATGGGTTCTTTAACTTCAAGAAATTCAGTCAATTCCCAAGTTTTGTTTTTTATTATAGATTGATATTCTTCCTTCATTTCTTTTCTCTACTCTTCATGTTGAATAGCTTCATTAAAACTCATGGGTTCTATGACATTCAAAACACTAGTCATGACGGCATAGTCCTTATAACTTTCAATTAATAGAATCTATCAAGTATATCTCCTTGGCACTTCACTATTTTCACCCAGTTTTTCAAAATATACTTCTCCACCCCTAGGTGAAATCTGGCTATTGGTGATGTCCATATCACTGGATTCTTCCTCAAGATTTTGCTACTCATTATTTTCTGCTTCTTCTTTATTTTCTTTAACTTCAAGAAGTATGTGCCACCTTTCATATTTGTTATTCTTGTTGCCTTCATTTTCCTATTCATGGAAAATTACATCTGTACTCGTAAATACTTTGTAAGTAGATGCATAAAAATTTTAGATGCTTTAATTTCTTAATAGTATCCTACAAAAACAAATTTGATAACTTTAACATAAAGTTTCTTTTTGTTCTCCATGAGAATATATGCAAATAATTTACACCAAAATACCCTCAAAAGATCAAATTTTCATTTAAAACCATAGAAGGCTTCGAATGAGATCTTGGGATCAAGACATCTTGTTGGACCTTTGTTCTTTAAATAAAAAAGAGTACAAATAGCCTCTGAACAAAAAGCGTTTGAGAGGTTCTTACCTTTGATCATACTCCGTGCACACTCAAATAGTGTTCTCTTTTTCCTTTCTACAACACCATTTCTGCTAGGGAGTGTAGGGTACTGTAAATTGCTGCACAACTCCATGATCCTTACAATACTTGATTAAGTTCCCCAATCTGTACTCTCCCCCTTGATCTAGACAAAGGATTCTTATGAACTTCCCCATCTACTTCTTGTTATTGGGAAATCTAGTGTCTATGGAGAGCTGCTAGTCCCACTAAGACAGGTAGCTATCTTAGAAACAAACAGATTAAAGTTACTTTCACTTTCCTTTACGAGAATTAGATAGGAGAGGAGCAAAGAATACCAACCTTGATCTTTCACTTGGTTCTCTGCTTGTTCCCTCTTCCCTTTGACAGATGTTTTGTCGCTCTTCCCTTGACCATTCCACTTCAAAGAGTACCTATAAAGTCAAAGCAACATAATACCTTCAAAGTGCAGAGATCTACAGTCATAAACGATATAGGACCAGATATATATTGACCACATACATGCATATATCAGCTAACATACAAGAATGTGGAGGAAAATTCGAATAGCTTTATTGATATAGAGGTTAGAAGTACAACCGATTGATCTGACTGAGCGTCATCCTCCCAGCATGAAAGCCCTTCTTCACCTCATGAAAAGCTTAGATCACCCAACACTATGATATTTCACTAGGAATCCAACAACACTTCCTTACAAGATAGAAGATTCCAGCCTCTAGATCTCTGGGATGAGGGATCCATATATAAATTATTGCAGGGGGGTGAGTTAGCTTCTGGGATTTTGATTAGTGTCTTCTCTCTGATAGTTCTTGATTCTACTTGGAGATTGATGGTCTCTTACTCATCCTTGGTGTTATCACTCAGGTTGTCCGTACGCTCCTGAAGGGATACGATCAAGGTAACCACAAACCAATCTTTAGATTGCAGGTTCTAGCCCACCTGGAATCATAGAGGGCTCTCTCTTGATGATTTATCTTTGTTGATGATGATTTTAGGATAGTTATTGGGTTCAATGAGTTTTGCTTATGTTTGGATGGTGTTTGAATTGAAGGAAGATGCTTTCAAGCAGAGAGGCACACATAGAGTGATAAGTTTCAAACCATTGGGCATGGAGTCAAGGAGGGACTGCAGGTATGCTTTCTTGATCACAAAAGGAACATGGAGCAAGGTAGCTGCACATGAAACAACCTTCAAGCTAAAGAGATGGAGTGAAATTTATGGAATGGGAGGCAAATAAGAATCTCTCAATAAACTTAATAGAGGGAAGGAAAATGAGCTCTATCTAGGGGCAGTTAAGAATCCCTGGATAACTGTCATACATGGTGAATTAAGGAAAATATGAGCCATGGGGAATTCATATTTATCCATAAAACAGATGAAAAACATAAAGAAACAACAAAAATTGAGCATAGAGTGCAATTAAACAAGTTCTAAGATAATCTTTCTTTATGTTGTTTAGACAATGATTTATGAATGGAAAACAGAGGTAAAAAGCACTTATTCAGTCATGTACTAGCACAAGAATTCCACATTCACTCTTCAACCATTAAACACAGTAAACAATTCATTCTCCAAGCTCGTAAGCAGTCTTTGATTATAGAAATTATCAGATATACAGTGCGAGTCTCTGCTTAAGCAAACATCCAACCAACAAAAAGCAACCCTCTTTACATTGTTCAAGGCTATCTTTTATAGGTAAAATATCCAAAAGTATTTATTATGGCTGACCTAAACAGGTCTGCAGGAAAAGCTTTTAAACCTAAACTTGTGCTGAAATTAAATGCAAATAAATATCTCTTAAGCTGCAGTGGAAGCAACTGGATCAAAAAGAGTTAATGTAGTGTCCTCTATGACTTGGTGCAATGCTTTTGCAATAACTGTGCTTTGAGCTTTGGTCCACTGATCTTATGTGAGTTTGATGTGCAATAAGTCTGATTTGAGAGCTCTTTAATGGCATCTATTGTTTTCTTGACTTTGCTGGAGGGTTCTTTAATGCCTTATTTGCTTCGAGCACTGAGAAAATCCCCACTGATACACTTTTCCACATCCTGATACTCCTTGACATGAATTTTGGCTTCACATTTGCTCTGATACTCTTTAATGCCTGAATCGAGCCTCTCTCTTTATGCTGATATGCTAAAAACTGCAAAACTGGACCTTTTCTGCCTTTTTCTGCGCAAAAATGGCTGAGGAATCAAAAGATTCCCCAAAGATTTCCCAATTTGGCCCATTTCCTGTAGCGATGTGCAATTAGCACTAAGCGCTAATCATGCATCGAAAACTGCCTCAGAATTTCATTCTGGGCTTCCGAAGTTTCAATTTCACACTTGCGTGATTTTTTTCAGCTGTTGATGTCAGCATGACATCACCGGTACGGCGGATGACATCACCATGATGACGTTAGCAGGGTGACATGGAAGTACAGTGGGGTGATGACGTGGTAGTACGGTGGCAGGCCGATGCAGGAATGAAGGGGTGAGACGGCGGCAACTTGGTGGGAGACGTGGTTCTTATGTCATGTAAGGGGAGGGCGGTTTCTGGTTTTGGGCGCACCACTTTTACACCTGGGCAGTATTGGTAGGGGGGGCTCTGCCACAGCTAGGAGGGCAACGCGTGGTGGGAGTATGACGGCAAAACCACCGATCCCCTGGGTGCTAACCCTCGACAGCTCGGGGCATGAAAATACCCGCCCACCGCAGATCTCGGGCTCTGGTGATCGGACGGCTGGTGGATAAGATCAGGTGGTAGATGGATAAGGAGGGGGCCTGCGCACCAATTTTTATTATTTAATTCGGGGGGGGGGGACATTAGGAAAGTGGCTTTTTGGGGTTAAATTTGTGCGGGGTTAGATATTTGAATGTGGGGCTTTGGGATAAGAGCGGAAAGAGGGATTTTATGCATAGGAGTGAGTCCTAATGCATTTGGAAGGGGTTTTTATAAACAACATGAGGGTTCTTACTAAGTTTTAGGCAAACTTAGTAATTCCCAAGGGATACTTATGGTTATTTTTCAACCGGGGGGAAGGGATATGTATATAGGGGAGTTATTAACATAGTTTTAGTAGGGGATGGGGAGATAGATAGGGAGCTATATAGTAAGTTAGTGGTTAATATGGCCATGATGAGAAAGCGCTAAGTATGTGAATATTAGGCTATTAAGGGGAAAAGTGGTCCATAGAGGGAATGAACATTCCTTGAGTAAAGCAAATCTTTACCAAGGTGAATGATATGGAAAATGATGAAACTAAGAGGCATCAAGCAAATCTTGACCTCTTTGAGGAAGTTAGTGAGTGATTGAGGAGAGAAGAAGGAGGGGGAGTTAGACATGCCTCGCTTGAGTCCTTCAAATGGCAACTGCTTGATAATTGTGACTTGAACAGATATGACACTTAGAAACATGAAATTGATTACAAATCAACATTCCGCAACCTCAAAACTACCTACCCAGCCTAATTACCTAGCATTTTTTCTTCTTTTGGTTTGGGTGCACTTGGACTTGCAGACCCAACTTTTCAACTTTTTTTCTTTCTCTGTCCTCCTATCTAAAAACTACCCTTATTTCTTCCAAGGGCCCAGATTAAGCAATTGGGCTCCTTAATTCTCTACCTGTTTAAGAATCTGCCAAGGTTAAGCTGTTTGGACAGATATCCATTCTCTATATTCTAAAGCAGTAAATTGAAACCTAGGGAGACCAAGATTAAACTGTTTGGACCTCCCTTTAACTGAAGATTCTTCAAAAATGGAATATTACATCAAAATTGGAACACAGCAGTGGCACTTGAATTGGCATATTCTCATGGCATCCTTCTTTGGCTTCTGTGGAAAGTATGGAACATTGCAGCATGCAAAGAATGACATATTTGGCATGTAAAAATGTCAATCATGAAAGATGAGTAACCTGCTGCAGTAGGAGGCTAACAGTGGTTCCACTTGGGGATGGCTTTTCCTTGTGAAAAGTCAAGAACAGCAGGTGAGACTGCCTGGATCTTCTATTGTTGCTGTAATTTGAAATTTCTTAGTGCTGACTGTCGGATAATTGAAACTGTGGAATGAGAACATCACTTTCCCTTAGCTGAAATGTTTGTGACCTGTGTAGCACTGCCTGCTTTCTTCTGCATGATCTATCAGCCTGATTGTTACACAAAAATAAAACAAAATGCTGATATATACAGACCTTTTGTACATAAATGATGATGTTAGGTTATCTTTAACAAAAGGGATCATGATAATGCTTTAACATTCGGCCCTCTTCAATGGTACTACCAACTTCAGATTTGAGGAATTATGTGTTGTTGCCTTGCACTGCACTGATAATGAATGGACCTTTCCAAAGAAAATCGAATTTTGCATGTTTGCCTTTGTCTTCTCTTCGTGAATCCCACCTTAGAACTTTGCTGCCAACAGAGAAATCCTCAGCCTTGGCCCCTTTATCAAACATCTTTTTGAGCTTCTCCTACAAAATCTGAGCTCTGTCGTACACCTGATCTTTGGTTTGCTAAAGGTGAATGGTCTGATTAATTCTTCTTTGAATGTCATTTGGTTCAGCCTGAATCTCCTGTAACAGTTTGATAGTAGGAATGCCCAAAGGTGAAGGAAATTTGGCTTCCATGCCATATACTAGCTCATAAGGGCTCATCCCAATGGATTTCTTGGTTGAAAGTTTGTCTGCCCACAAGGCATTTGTGAGCTTCCTATGCCAATTCTTTTTGTTCTCTTCCAACACTTTCTTTATGATGTTGATGAGGCTTTTGTTGGATGATTCGGCCAAACCATTACCTTGAGGATAGTAGGATGAAGAGTGGCCCAAGGTAATGTGAAATTTATGGCAGAAGTTGATCATATTTTTGGATTTGAAGGTAGCAGCATTGTCAGTGATGATTTTCTCAGGGCAGCCAAATCTAGAAAGGATATTGTCCTCAAGGAATATGATAATAGTGGAGTCATTGGCTTGCCTACATGGGATGGCTTCAATCCACTTGGTGAAAGAGTTGGTGGCTATTAAAATCCACTTGTGCTGGCCTGAAGAAGAGGGATGGATTTCACCTGTGAAGTCAAGACCCCATTGTTGAAAAGGTTGTTCGGTTGAGATAGGCTTAAGGGGCAAAGGCAACAGTTTTCTTTTTCCTTCGAATATTTGGCATTTGTGACATGAGACAACAAATTTTTTGACATCTGCAAATAGAGAGGGCCAATAATAACCAACCCTTAAAATCTTGTCAGCAGTGGACTTCCAATATAGATGCCCTCCACAGTCCCCTGCATGGAATTCTTTCATGATACTGTTGGTTTCATTTATGGTTAAACATTTTAGCAATATTCCTTCCTGATTTTTCCAAAACAGTGCACCATCTAAGACACAGAACTTTAGAGCTTTCATCTTCAAAAATCTTTCCTTGGTTCTGAACAATCACGGGGGAGCACACAGGTTTAACAACACATAGCAAATATCGGCATACCATGGGGATTGTAAAAAGGATTCACTGATCTGTGGAGTCGCCAGCTCCTATCCATTGTCCAGCTGGTTGATGTTTAAGGCCTGAAAATTTGTTTCGGACATTAGCTTGGCTAAACCTTGTCCGTGTATTAGCTTTGTGGGTTTTATCTCGATGTCATATAAAAGGATACTGGAAATCCATTTGCCTCTTTTGCCTTCTAGTCCCTCTTGATTTAATATGTCTTTTACAATAGACTTTGGAACATACGCAATCACATGTGAATACAAAATATAAACTCTGAAGTATTTAATGCCTTTGACAAGGGCATAGGCTGGCTTTTCCATGATTTGGTATTTCAAGGGTTCATCTCTTAAGGCTCGGTTGAAAAATGAAATAGGCTTTTCATTTCCTTGATCATCCTTTTGCAGAAGGACAACAACTATCATGTGCTTTGAAGCAAAGGAAAAGATGATAAAATCCTTGTCAAATTGTGGACTTATGAGTACAGGCGTTTGAGTCAAGGCAGCTTTGATACTCTCAAAAGCCTACTTGGTTTCCAGAGACCATCTTACCTTAGCATTCTTTTTTAAAATGCTACTTAACAGTCTTATCAGTTCTGCTAAGTTTGGGATAAATCTCCTTAGGAAATTGATATTTCCAAGGAATGCTTGCGACTCTTTTATGTTTCTTGGGTATGGAATTTGAAAGATTGCCTGAGTTCTTTCCAGATCAATTTTGATACCGTCTTTTGAGATGATGTGGCCTAGCAACTTACCTTCCTCAAGGCCAAACAAGGACTTCTTTGGGTTCAAGGAAATGCCATATTTCCTGCATGTCATAAAGATCTACCTTAAGTGTTTGAGGTGCTCTTGATCAGATTTGGAGAATGGGGTTAGGTCATCAAGGTAAACAACAAGGAATTCATGGATTTCCTTGGCAAATGCAATATCCATTACCCTTTGAAAGGTGGCACCAACGTTTTTTAGCCCGAAAGGCATTTTAACATACTTAAATGTTCCCGAGGGTGTGGTAAAGGTTGTCTTGTCTTGGTCATCTTGGTGAACAAGTATTTGATTGCAACCTGAGAATCCATCTAGTAAAGAAATTCTAGAGGAACCCACTACTCTTTGTAGGATGTGGTCCATTTTAGGCAAAGGGTAATGGTCTTTTAAAGAGACCTGGTTTAAGTTTCTTAGGTCTACACACAGTCTGATCTCTCCTGATTTTTTCCTTGTGGGAACGAGATTGGATACCCATTCAGAAAATCTGATGGGTGTTATGATACCTGCTTCAAACATTCTCTTTACTTCCTTCTCGATGAGGGGAAGAAGCATAGGGTTAATTCTTCTAAGTTTTTATTTGAATGGTTTTTGATTTGGTTTTAACGGAATGGTGTGTTGGATCACTGAGGTGTCATAGGACTTCAAGTCCTCATAACTCCAATAAAATACATCTTGGAACTCTTTGAACAAATCCACATACTTTGTCTTTTGATCAGGGGGCAGATTTTTGGACAATTTAATCATTTTGGGCTTTTCTGCTGTCCCTATGTTGTGTTCTTCTATAGCAGCATCTAAAGGCTCCATTTTTGGCGTTTTGGGCACATCATTGTCATCAAACATATCTTCTAATGGAGTAAGGCCAGCAGGCAAAAAATTATTCTTTAGATCAATGAACCCAGCCTTTGCTTTGGCTGCTTGCTCTGAATGCATTTGTTTCAGCTGTTCTATGTTTGCATTGTAAAAAACAGTTGGGTTCAAGATTTGTTTTGTTGTTGCAGCTGTTACAACCTACTGATTTTCATTTGTTTGTTGTTGGGAATCATTCATGGCCTCCATGTCAATGTTTAAATTTGAAAACTCGCCCTCAAGAGTGAGGAAATTGTTAATTTGGGCATCATTTTCAAATACTTGCCAATCTCTAATATTGTTACGAATAGTGGGGCTATGTTTTATCTCAGCAGTAAAATGGTGATTTGGCTCAAAGGGAAGCTTGCATGTACTAGCAAAAGTGGCTAGTTTGTGTGCATGAATGTTATGGTTTCTAGAAATCTTGGAAAGATCGGATTCAGCGAAGGTATTAAGTATTTTTGTTGCAGCAGCCCTATAGGCCCTTATTCTATTGTCATTGGTAACAAAGTTACATTTCATTTGTTTTATGATTAGATCGGAGTCACCTAGAATGGACACTTTTGTAGCTCCTAGGACTTTGAGCAATTTTAGGCCTAAGAGAAGAGCTTCATACTCTGCCATGTTGTTGGTACATCTGAAATTTAGTCTGTAGGCATGGCCTTCTGCGTGATTGTCATGTGTATTGTGAATCCATACACCTGCCCCTGCTCCTAACTTGTTGACAGAACCATCAAACTCTAAATACCATGTAATTTTTTGTTTTTGGTTTGTATCAAGAGTTTGAGTCATTTTAGGATTGGGCAAATCTAAAATTTATGTTTGAGGAGGTTCTTCTTGTTTACTAGCTGCCTTCACAGTTGTGACTATTTCATGGGCACGGGCAACCGGTTCTTCATTTATGCATGTCTCTAGCTCTGAAGCTAAAGGCTTCTCATTAGTTGGAGGATTGCTGTCATCATTAAAAAGAATAAATGAATCCATATCAGAATGGATTGAGTAAATTGGAAAATTTTGGGGCTTCTCCTCACTACTCACCGCATACTTCATGAGTGTTTCTCTGTACAGTCTCTTTGGTTTCCCAAAGACAGAAATAGTGGCATAAGATAGGTTGAGTTGGAGGGATCCTTGGAGTTTTTCTCCCCATGATCTTGATAGGAGCATGCCATATTTTGCTGGGATGTCAGCAACTACTACGTCCATTAGAATTGTCTTGTTGGGAAATTGGACTAAAGACACACAAAGGTCCTTGATTATGCCTAAACACTTGACCTGACTTGAGTCAAAGGAGTATAGATCTTTGTAGGGTCTTGTGACATTAAGGTTTAGCTTTTCCATTATAGCTTTGGGCATAAGATTGTGTGAGACACCTCAGTCAAACATAGCATTATGCAAGATTTTGTCATGTATGTGCAGACTGACATAAAAGGGTGGAACAAATCCATATGTTGTTTTTCCATTAACTTTTGGACCAAACAACAGCTCAGGGGTGTCATCTAAAACATTAACATCATCCCTCACCTCTCGTAGTTGAAGTAACCTTTGAATTTGTTGCCTATATACATCATGTTTGGCAAGTTCTGAGAGGGGGATGGATATCTTAAGTTTTCCAATCTCTGCTTCTAAATTAAATGGTTTTTCCAATGGAATCTTTGCGTTAGTAGTAGTAGATTTCTCCTTTTCAAGTGTACTTTCTGTGTTTTCCTTTTGATTGTTTGCGTTATGGTGAATGACAGTTTGTGACATCTCTGTTTTGGGAAGGTTTTTAGGAGTGTTGTTCAACTTTTCTTTTGAGGAAGAAGGAGGCAGAGGCTGATCAATAGGAGGTTGTATGTCTGTTATGTCCTCTATGGTTACTTGATACGGGTTTGGGACAGAAATATCAGTTGGTTCTGTTATCACAACCTTGCCTTTAATCTTATTGGGTTGCTTGCTGTCCTTTACTTTGGTTGGTGCAGGGACTTCAATGGTTCTTGTTCTCAACTTATATTGTTCGTGGACCTCATACACAGCAGAATCATAACCTTGTTTAAAGTCGAAAGGCTCTTCCGTCTTTGTCTGAAATTGTTTTACATCAGGGTAGTATTGGTCTTCTTGAGTGAGAAAGATTGCTGCTCATTTTTTCAAATCAATCAAGTTCATGTGAGTCTCTTCTGTGGGCTCACTGCATGTGGATGCCTCTGCGTAGTTTTCTTGGAAAGGAGGCCTAATATGATGGTCGGGACTAGCCCTTCTAGCATTTGTGGTTTGATTTTTCCTGAAGTTTGAGTTCCTTATGGTGTTGGGTTGTTGTCCTTCCCATGATGATTTCCTTTCAAAACTCTCTACTTTGTGTCCTAGCCTATGCATGCCATTGATAATAGGATCTAACTTCTAGTCTAAGGCTGAGAGTTCTTCCTTAAAGGTAGTTCTTCTCTCGGTTCTAGCTCTGTTTCTTTTGGCAATTAAGTTCGCCTCCACACTAACAGTAACATTTTGCATTTCTACAAGGCTTTGAGGGGCTCTTTCCCTTAACTGATAAGCCATTTAAGCATCAAAACCATGAGGGAATTTGTACAAAGTAAGATCAGGTGGAGGTCTCAAGTTTTGTGGTATTGCATTACAAACATTATTGAATGTTGCACAGTAGTCCAAAACTGTCTCCTGAGGGCCGCTTTTGATAGTGTCATACTCAGATAGTATGTGTAAGGGGTCTTTCCTTTTCTCCCATCTGTTGATAAACGAATGATATAAGGCTTCAGGGTCTGCTATGGAATTGGCTGGGAGTGCTCTAAACTAAGTCCTGACATCACCAGTCAAACTTTGGACAAAAATCTTCATTCTCACACTATCATCGTCAATCTCATAACTCTCAAAGTAATCCTACACTTTCTTTGTATGCTGAAGGGCTGTGCAGGCATTTGTGCCATCAAAATAAGTAATTTTAGTTTGGTAATCCTAAGGCATAGCCCCTGGATTAGCAGGCAGCTATAAAGGTGCATATCTATTAGCCATATTAACAGGGATAAGTGGAATGACACGGATAAGTGGAACAATTGGGGTAACTGGGATAATCAGAGTAGTAGTGGTGGTATGCGTAGTGAATGGAGGTGTGGAAACAGGGTTTGTAGAAGTGGATGATGAACAAGGGGAAGTAGGGTTTGAACGAAACAAAACTTTAACACGGGTTGCAAAATGGCTATGCTGAACTCTTTCAGGACTGGAAACAATCAAACCTTCTTGTTGCTCTTGTTTTCTAAGGATCTTAGGAATTATATTGGGGTTTTCAAAAACAGCTGGGGGATTTGGATTTGGATTTGATCTTGTATAACGTGATTGCTTTTTGGGAGCCAGCTTCTAGCTTGTTTTTTGGTGAATTTTCTAACAATACAGGTTAAACAGAAACTTTTAAAGGTCAGTTTCTTCCTATGTGGAGCTTCGGACTGGCTTTGTGAGATTACCTGAGGAAGTTCCCCAGTGGAGTCGCCATTACATTATCACTCAGGTTGCCCCCAAGCTCCTGAAGAGATACGGCCGAGGTAACCACAAATCGATCTTTGGATTGTAGGTTCTAGTCCACCTGCAATCAAAGAGGGCTCTCTCTTGATGATTTAGCTTTGTTGATGATGGTTTTAGGCTAGTTATTGGGTTCAATGAGTTTTGTTTATGTTTGGATGGTGTTTGAATTGAAGGAAGATGCTTTCAAGCAGAGAGGCATGCATAGAGTGATAAGTTTCAAACCATTGGGTATGGAGTCAACGAGTAGGACTTCAGTTATGCTTTCTTGATCACAAGAGGAATATGGAGCAAGGTAGCTGCACATGAAACAACCTTCAAGCTAAAGAGATGGAGTGAAATAAGGAATGGGAAGGCAATAAGAATCTCTCAATCAGCTTAACGGAGGGAAGGAAAATGAGCTCTATCTAGGGGCAGTTAAGAATCCCTGGATAGTTGTCATACATGGTGAATTAGGGAAAATATGAGCCATGTGGAATTCATATTTATGCCGAAAACAGATGAAAAACATAAAGAAACAGCAAAAATTGAGCATAGAGTGCAATTAAACAAGTTCTAAACTAATCTTTCTTTCTGCTGTTTAGACAATGATTTATGAATTGAAAATAGATGTAAGAAGCACTTATTGGGTCATGTACCAGCACAAGAATTCCACAGTCACTCTTCAACCATTAAACACAATAAACAATTCATTCTCCAAGCTTGTAAGCAGTCTTTGATTATAGAAATTATTAGATATACAGTGCGAGTCTCTGCTTAAGCAAAACATCCAACCAACAAAAACCAACCCTCTTTACATTGTTCAGGGTTGTCTTTATAGGTAAAATATTCAAAAGTATTTATTACAGCTGACCTAAACATGACTGCGGGAAAAGCTTTTAAACCTAAACTTGTGTTGAAATTAAATGCAAGTAAATATCTCTTAAGCTGCGCTGGAAGTAGCTGGATCAAAAAGAGTTAATGTAATGTAATTTGTGACTTGGTGCAGGGATTTTGCAATAATTATGCTTTGAGCTTTGGTCCACTGATCTTATGTCAGTTTGATGTGCAATAAATTTGATTTGAGAGCTCTTTAGGGGCATCTATTGTTTTGTTGACTTTGCTGGAGGGTTCTTTAATACTTTATCTGCTTCGAGCATTGAGAAAATCCCCACTGATACATTTTGCCACATCCTGATACTGTTTGACATGAATTTTCGCTTCACATTTGCTCTGATACACTTTAATGCCTGAATCGGGCCTCTCTCTTTATGCTGATATGCTAAAAACTGCAAAATCAGACCTTTTCTGCCTTTTTCAGCTCAAAAACGGCTGAGGAATCAAAAGATTCCCTAAAGATTCCCCAATTTGGCCCATTTCCTATAGCAATGCGCGATTAGCGCTAAGTGCTAATCGTGCATCGAAAATTGCCTCAGAATTTCATTCTAGGCTTCCGAAGCTTCAATTTTGCACTTGCGCAATTTTTTTCAACTGCTGATGTCAGCATGACGTCAGTGGTGCAGTGGATGATGTCAGCATGATGACATCAACAAGATGACATGGCAGTATGGTGGGGTGATGACATGGCAGTACGGTGGCAGGCCGACGCAGGTAGGAAGGGGTGAGACGGCGGCAACTTGGCGAGTGACGTGGTGCTCTTTTATCATGAATGGTATTATCATGAATAATTTTGTCCACTTTGCTTTGCTCTTTTAATGCCTCTTTTTCTTATTTGATGTGCATGTTTAGAACTTCCAATTCAAACACTTCCTGTTTTAAAGCTTGAACCTGTGCATCTTCTGTCATGTGAGGAAGAATGGATGGTGTGCTCAGGCTTGCAGTTGTCTTCTTTAAAGATTCGAGGTAGTCATATACCTCTTGTTGTTTTGGATCAATTTCAGGCGTTTTCCTCGGGCTGGTTTCAAAATCTCGTTGAGGAGGAGGACTGTCTTCTAGTTCTGGCCGAGAAGGGCTGTCATCAACATCAGAAGGGCTGGCTTCAATATGAGGCAGAGGATGAGGTGGATTGTTGCCTGCTTGAGGTTTCTTAGGTGTTTCCCCACCCAAGTCAATGAAGTGGGGTCCTTTTACTTGTGTTCTCCTCCACTTTCCTTTGAGTCTGCTACTCCTTCTTAAGTATTGTGGACTAGTACTTTCCTCTTCCATGATTTGTTTCCCTTTTTCTTCCTTCTTAGCTGTGGCAGCTTGTTGTTTTAGATGCACTAGTCTCTCTGATAACACTTGATAAT
>APFE030943328.1:17960-74015 GCA_000404065.3 Pinus taeda | reverse complement strand
GACTGGCATGCAACCTGAAGTTAGTCATTTCCGCATTTTTGGATCTTGAGTATGGGCCCGCATTCCTCCAGAGAAGAGAAAGGCTTTGGAGCCTCAAAGCAAAGCATGCATGTTTGTTGGATATTCTGATGAAGTCAAAGGGTACATATTACTTGATATCCACACTGAAGAGCTCTTTATTGAAAGGAGTGTAAAGTTTGACGAAGATATTTCGCATGCACCAGTAGATGAACTTGTTACCAAGTTTCCATCACCACTCATTGATGAGTATGTAGATGAAACTTCAGACCAGCATTTTGATGACGATGAGTTTCTTCCTGTGACTCCTGTTAGACCACCAGTTGTTGAACATCGAGATCATACTTTTGCACGTAGTTCGGAAGATTCTCGACCACCTTCAACACAAAAATAGCGCAGCATGAGTGATATCCTTGATGATCCTACCTCTATCCCTATGTTTGAGGAAAATCCGCAAACACTCTTAGCTATGGAGCCATCCATGCCCATACATGCTTATATGATGCATGGATCTGATCAGCCCGCGGCAGCTCCTTCTGGCCCTGATCAGCCACAGACAGCCACCGGGTGCTCCTTCCGGCGGCAGTCAACCATCAGATGATGACAGTATCAATTTAAGTGCGCTCCAAGTGTGTATAAAGTGCGATATTTTGAAACTGGAGAACCAGATTCCTCTATTTGTCCTCCAACATGTTTTTGACATGGGGAAAGATGTGTTAGCTGAGGCACACAAGGGAGACTTCTCTTACGTGTTGAAGAAGACGTACAAGGTGTTGTTTATTGTTTTAGTGCATGTACCCATTTTGTACTACCAAATTTATATTTACAGACCAGGGGAACATAATGACTAACTATTGGTATGTTGCATACCATATGATGAGAAATTTGATAGTTGATAAACCTAACGTAGGCAAATCCAATGATCTTTCCGCATTATCATATTAAGCACAAAAGTATGGCATGTTTAGTTATAAAAAGAGACTCTTTAAGGAAAAATTAAACCAATAAGCCTTTAGAACATTTCATTTTGCGGGTGAGGGAAATGTGTAAATAATTTCAATCATCAAGAAACAGTTATAAGTCGATGTATCATGTGACGTCAAATGCGTCACAAAGAATATATGAAGTTTCTTCGATGAATAAGGAAAATTGTTTGAGAAAAGAGAATTACTATAAAGAGTGCAGTGCACTGAATCTAAATCTAAAGCTGTCACTGTGAATGTGATGGCAATGAATGGAAAAAGAAAAGAACTGTGATTTTCGAAAGAAAAGCATTACAGAGAATGCAGCTATATTTAAGCAACATATTTCAAGTTTTGAGGATTTTCCTGGTCAAGTTCCAAGAAGTCTTTGGAAATTAAAAATTCGATCTCGTTTTCGATTGCTTTGACGTCCGGCTTGAACACGCTTTTGAGTTCATTAAAGCATTCATTTAGTAGACGCGAACGATCCAAAACTTTTCTACTCTTCATGATGCGAACTACGCAAGCTTGGATCGCAAGTTTTCTATCATCCTCTACGCCCATTAACACCTTCTTATTCCCCACCTTTTCTTCTAGAGGTGGTGGAAACGGAATTCGAATCCTCTTCAAGTTGCTGCTAAAATTAGGATTCACTTCAAAAGTGTCAGCATCAGATACAACTTTGGTATTAGCAGGTTGTTTCAGAAGAATTTTGTACTTCGAACCCGCGATTGAATGTAGATGTTTGTCAACATGTTTATCATCTGCGAGGTTCAATACTGATTTAATTTCTGCACGACTCAACTTCTCGTGGTCATTAAATAGCAGCAATATCATTGTTTGATAAGTTGATACGGTCATTTCTATTTCCATTTGGTTGTCAAAGTTGCCTCTGATATTACACGTTCCCAGTGAATATATCCATGTAAGCTTACGACGTTCATTTTGTGCAGAATAATAAGCTTCGAATACTTGAACACAGTTGGCAATATCCGAAGGTAGATTGGGTTGGGAAATATATGATTTGAAGCTTGGCCAAAATGGAGTGGTCAAGACTTTCACTCTCAGTTCTGTTCCAAGGTTGATATTTCCACTACCAAGATATTCATCAAACGCAGATTTTCCCTCACTTGCTACAACCAAATCTTTTATCATGAACTCCATCTTTGATGTATACAGCTTTCCATTTTGCTCCTTCAACTTTGCTATCACCTGCTGCTCTGTGCTAAGGTTAAAATTTTCATCCGACAATATTCTAGAGGCTAATTTTTCCCTATAAAGTTCATCAAATATATCTTTATCGGAGATATAGCCAACGAGTTTCACCACCTTTTCAAGCATATTCTCAACATCCCCATCGCTTAGTTTTGCATCGGTCTTTTTCACCTGGCCACCCTTACTAAGTAGATTATCACAAAATATTGCCAGTATTTCGGCAAATGTGCTTCCTCCAACATCATTTCCACATATTGCCTCAAATCCTAGAATCAAACCCTTGCTAATAATAATGTTTTTTTGAAATGCATCTTCAACATATTCCACATACTTGTCTTGGAGTTGAATAAAATTTCCTACCAAAGCATTTGAATCTTCTTCTTCTTCTTCTGCCTGCTTTGCTATTATTCTTCCTTCTGTGGTCACTTGTTGTATTAAACAACTTGCAATTGTGTCCACAGCCTTCGATATGTTAGAAAACAGCCTGTACATTCTGGAAAGATCATCTTTCTTGTGGTCTCTCAGCAAGGCGGGACAGCCTGAATGCTCATTTTCTATAAGCTGCGTTGGATAATGGGAAAGTAGTCCATTGCGTACTATCTGTAATAGTTTCTCTTTGGTGGTGGAGTGCAAATAATGGGAAACTCTCTCCTCCTCTTGTTTCAAACACTCTTCGGTTTTGCTGACATAGTCAGGAAGAGAGAAGAGTGAAATCCATGAAGCAAGCTTTGTGGAGTAATAGTTTCGAGTATCTTCCAACATGTGTGCTTCAAAATCGTTTTGATACAAACCCATTCCTTCATCGTGCATTCCAATGTCCACGAAAAAGTTTAAAACGTTTTTCAGCAAAGACCAATCTGCAATTCGCTCTTCCTCACGCTCACTACGAATGAGCGCCAACACTGCATTTCTTGCAGTAGCCTTGATTTCATGGTACACATGCTCCCGGAAACACATGAGCCCCACATCTCTGACAGGAATCAAATAGTTGATTTTTACAAAGTGACGATCAAAATATTTGAACCACTTGAAGAGCTCGTGTACTATCACCTTGTGGTTTTCCCAGCGATTGACAAGTTGTTTCAACATCACCTCTCCATCCTTATTCCTGAGATCTGGCACGACACCCACTAGGTATTCTTGTAACCAGCCCTTGTATCTATCGTACAGCTGTTGCCCTTGATAAGGGTCTTTTTGGAGAATGTTGTAAACAATTGTGTAACTGTCCACGTGGTCGTTTGGAACAAACAGTTCGGCTTCTGAATCACCTTCCAAGATCCTTGCCAACCTTAAGAAACGCTGGTATAAAACGTCCCACCACTGCTCCATCTAGGCCACAATACCAACAATGCCTTTCGCACCAACAATAATCTTCCTGAATATTCAAGTTGAATTGGCCTGCTGATTCAAGTTCAATCTGTCTGCTTAATGGTGGAAACAATCAGCAAAGGCGAATGCAGTAATTGAACGAGAGAGCCCGAGAATTACAGGACATCGCACAGATCAATCTTGTATGTTCTGATGCACAGTCGGTGGCAACCACAGTTTTATTCCAGATCAGGGCAGACCACAACTGTAAGATTTAGATAAATCATGGAATGCTTTTTATTAACCAGAAGCAAATATTAATGAATGTGATTCTGACGCTTGGTTTTCATCTTCCAAGAGTTCAGTTGACTCTTTGTTTTCATCTTACCAGAGATCGGTTGGAGTTTCAATAACAATTGGAATTTCTTTACACCTTAAGATTAGGTGTTCTACAATTCAAAGTTAAACCAAGTCCAAAATTTATTTCCATTAAATTACTTATTTCTATAATTAAATTCTTTAGAGAGATTTTATTGAATAATTAAAAAAAAATGAATATATTAATTAAAAAAGAAATAAAAATATAAATTACGAGTATTGATTTTAAATTAAAAAGAGCCACTTGTTTTTATAATGATTATAACTGAATGGGAAATAAAATATAATGATTTATGAATATAAATTTTTTATTTCTAAAAGTATTGAAATTTTTTTAGAGTTAATTAGGATTTCTATATTATAAAACATATATATTTTGGGTTTGTCGTTGGGAATATAATAACATGCAAATAATTTTGAATAGAGGTGTCAAAAACGAGTAGAAGCAATAATGAAAATGATTTTAATAATTAAAAAACTATAATAATTATGTGAAGAGCTAGGAACGTTGCATTTTATGATAAACATAATATTTGGTATATTTTGTTGTTGAGAGAGTCTACTAAGATATGAGTTAGGACTATTTTTCCCCTCACTACCTTGAAAGTCCAAGTTGGTCAATTATTTGGAAATTTTTTTGAGCTTGGTTCAATGCTATGGATTTATCGCAACAATAAAATCTTGTGGACTTATTGTTATAATAAATAAACGTAGAAGAAAATTTCTTCATAATCTTAGTTCCTTTGTCAAAGAAAACCCTTGCCCATAATAATGTTCAACCTAAAATATATATCCACAAATTCCATTTAATGCATCTACCTAAAGCAAGTAGTAGCATTTTCATTTTCAGGAATCTTTCTCAACATCAATGTTAAACAAAAATATTTTCTCAATTCAATTTTCATGCACTAACTAATATTTTTTCCTAAACGGATTGGGGAGTTATGTTGCTTGAAATGACTAGCCAGGATCAGGGAGTTATGTTGGTTGAACCTACTAGCAACATAGTTTAAGTCTTCAAAATGGTTTATATTGATTAATCTCTTGACGTGTCAACCTCTTTTCAAGTTTTGTACTCTAAAAGAGATTTTCATATCAAGAGATTTGATCACTCTAGGAGTTTGGTAGATCTGTGGTTAAGATATATCTATACTTATAATTATAAATAAATGATGAATATAAATATAACAATAAGTAAATATAATTTTTTTCTTATAATTATAAATGAACGATGAATATAAATCTAGTGATGTATAAATATAATTTATATTATAATTTTTTTTTCTTTTTGTATACTTCACTATATAACTAAAAGACAATATTTTATAAATACACATCAATTTTTATTTTTGTGAAAGTTTACTCAAGACTAGTTTTCATCTCACTAATTTGAAAGTCCAAGTTTGCCAATTTTTTTTGGAAAACTTACTCTGCTTGTGATCCATCTTATGGACTTGTTTCTGCAAAGAATCAAATAAATGGAGAATTTCTTTAAGAGCCTCATTTCTTCCTGCTAAAACCTTGCTCATAATAATGTTCAACCAAAATTATATATCCATAGATTACATTTTCTTAAAGCTAGTTGAGCCGAGAGGCTCATCCTACAACCTGGTATGATGTGTAAGCCTGTCTATCCATCTTCAAAGTTGAAATTTTGTAAAGAGACCTGGAAACTAAGATCGGGACTCTAACTCTCCACCCAACCTTAGACAAGCTACAACCACCTTTTCTTGTAATTGTCACCCCTGAGCTAGATTCTAGTGCTTAAGGTGGAGTGTTTTTATGAGGAATGTTAACCAATAATTACAGCTAAAACAAGATGTCACAAGGTCACCTTTCCTTCATCCACCAACCACAAAAAATTTCACTCAATGTTCCATAATTTAAAAGCATGATTAATACCCATGTCAGGATACCATAGTTGAGAGAGTCTCAACTCACTTTTACGTGAAGAGATTCCACATCAAGGGAATTTTTATTAGTGGATATGCTTATGATGGGTAAATATATCACCTCTACAGGTACTTCATCAATGAGTGAGGCACCATATCTTCAAGTAAAAGGAGAATCCTAGTGGTTCATTAGACCTCAAAAATACCTGTGTGTCTCTTCCAAATCCAATAGGTTCATCAATTCACAAGATTCTAGTGGGTTCTTCAGCCTTCTAAAAATCCACTTCTATCTATAATATTTTACCCAACAATCCCCTTGAGGTTTCTTGAGCTAGTTCACCTCTTCAAAAGCTTGATTACTCTAATTTTGATTAGTGCCTCTACTATTTTGCACCTTGTTAACGATGTTATAAATCCATCAACCAAGGGGGTATTTCCGATGTGAAGTCCCAATTATACCTCACACCGTTTCAAGCAGGATTCACATATGGGGTATAAGCCTAGATGTAATGTATCCTTGTAGATTTACCTTGGCTACAAATTTCAACACAAGAGAGTAACACACAAGTATTTTTGGATCAGTGGGTATGCCTTGTGAAATGTTCAACTGCGGAAAGTATCAAAGCCCTTCTACCGGAAGGGAAGAGAAAAGTGGTCCCTTTAAAGACAAGTAATATTACTAATCTAGAAAAGGCACATGAGCATATACATATGAATGAACTAGTGATCAACTAACAAAATATTTCATAAGGAAGCAATGATTGTTAAAGCAAAACACACCTTTAACAAAATAAGTACCAAAGCCATCAAAATAGTTCAATTTCCTTAGAACAAATGAAAACAACAGACATTGCAAACATTCAAATAATAGTCTTACAATATTAATTACATATGCATGAAAGCGTGATGGCTCAACGAGCTTATGAATTTAAGTAAAAGTTCCAAGACACGTCAAGACAATGAACACCACTATCCCCAATAGTGAAGCATTAGATGTAGTCACTCACTCCTCCAAAACAAATATCTTCCTCTCAAATGTCTGGTAGGAGGAGCCAAGGTGAAAAGTCCTTTTGCACGTACCATGAGGGTGTATATATAACAAATGGGGTACTCATTCACCTCCCTTGTGAATCGTGGACTACCCTAATGACTATTTGACTTCTATATGACCTTTCGACTTCCTACATGAATTTTCACATTACATAGATGACTCTTAGACTTCCACTTCACATTACATTTCCCCAATATTGGATTTGCATCATCCACAAAATTATGTGGAACATGATGACTCATGACATGACATGGCATTGACGACATGGACTTCATGACAACATCATAATGTTAAGCCACTCTTTGTTATTGCTTCCTTTCTGTCTTCAATAAGAGATGTATCAAATATTTCATCTTCATGAGAGATATGTTTTGTTCTTCATATCCACCCTCCAAAGGGTTGTGAATCAGATGGAGTCTTCATGTGATCTTGACCTTTGGTCTTCTATTGTAATCCAATGTTCTTTCTTCTTCTCATAAGACGATCATCTTATCTTCTCAACTCCTGAGGTGTCTTCTAGCATGGTATCCTTCTCCATATCATTTATCATCATCTTTCGATAACATAATAGAATACCCGTGACTGCAATCCACTCATGACAAGACAACATTATTACGATAAACCCCTAGTCTAAGATGCTTCATGAAATCACTTGTTAGGGATGGAACTAGTGATTGGTTGAGTGATTGAATCAAGGATTGTGCAGTTTCAGAGGCCAAGGTCTAGGACTGTCGCTTAAGACTGTGCACAGTTCAGGATGGCTAGGGTAAAAGGATTGCATATTTGAGGGAATCAAGAGCATAGGCTGGAGCCTTGAGCCTTCCGCGCAATGGATAGTTCTAGAGGCATGGGAAGATGGAATGTACACTTAATGGACTCAAGGGCTAAACTTGGAGGATTGAGGCTTAAGACTGCAAAATGCACACTTTTGAAGGCCTGGGCTGCGTGACTATATAGTTGAGGAACCCAAGAGGTCAAGCTTGAGGCTTGAAGTTTCCTAATGCATAGATTAGACAATAGAACATGTTGGGAGATTATGCAGTTGAGGGGTTCAAAGCCTCATACTTGAGGCTTGAGGCTTGAGGCTTGAAGTTTCCCAATGTGCAGTTGTGGAGGGAGAGAGGCCAAGTGATTTCACAATTGCATAGTTTAAGAGCTCAAGGATGAGGCTTAATACTTGAGATTGTGGAATGTACAGAGAATATTGGCTGGAAGCAAGGATTGTGTAGTTCTGGAGGGAGAGACTGGGACTGAGCACTCAGACTATACAATTCACAGTTCTAAGAGGAAAGGTCAGGGCTTAAGGGTTGAGAGAAGGAAAATCACTATCTAGGAAGGCTGAGTGAAGTCAAGTTACCAAGGAGTGATTTTTTTTTTAATAAGGCTAAGTGCGGGATCAACGAAAGTAAGGTGAATAGAGACAAAAACGGATCATGGTCACATACTCAAAATAGTCAAATATACAAAATTGATCACTCAGAAGACAAGAATAACATGATGCCCTAAATGCAATAGTGATACAACATACATCTTCAAGTGCAACCTGAAAGATACACTTACCAACGAAAGTGATGGAACTTATGCGACAATACATAAATATTTGGGAGTGAGTTTAAAACTTGTGTACATGACTAGAAGGACTCAGAAACACTAAATTTACCTTTTGAAACAAGACAGAACTCCACTTTGAACGATAAGTGATACTTCCTATGCCAAAATAAAACATGATTTGAATAGAAAATGGCATCCACCCATGGTATTTATCCACCCATGGAATTTACCCATGGTATTGTAAGTGTCATCCACCCATGGTATTCATTCAACCATGGTATTTTCCCATGGTATAGTGCGTGACATCCACCCTTGGTATTCATCCTCCCGTGGTATTTATCTACTCATGGAATTTACCCATGGTATTGTAAGGGAAATCCATCCATGGTATTCATTTACTTATGGTATATACCCACCCATGGAATTTACTTATCGTATTGTAACAAAAAAAGGCTATAAGTAACAAGTTGCATTTTGTAAAAGGGCAAATTTTCCACCACAATGTAGTTTTGATAACAATTCTTTGTTTTAATATAAAACAAAATTCTTTATGGTTTTGTTTACTATGTGTTCTCATATTTTTTTATCATTTCAATTTTTCAGATCTTGGGGTCTGCCCCCAAGTTCCAGATTAGTGGTATTAGATTCAGGTTACGACTCCATGGGAATGGGGGGTTGAGGCATATTCAAGTTTCAAATTTTGCAGCAATCTTAAGAAAACTTCATGCAAGTGATACGAACTCTATAGAGCATTCTATAAGGTGAAAACTATCTAATTTGAAATTATTTTCCATTAGCTCAAATGCGTTTTTAATGGAATTTCATTTTGTTTCCCGGTTTGAGAGATATGAGCAATTGAATTTACACATGTCTAGAACGTTGTGCAATCTTGCATACCATGAATTTATATAATAATTTTATCACTCCACAGGTTATGAAATTTCAAGTGTCCTATATCAATGGAAATATCTCTTCAATAACGCAAATGGGTCTTTGATAGAATTTCATTTCATCAATTGTAGCAGAAGCTATCAACAAAGTTGTAGCAAGAGTTCTATCATGTGAAAGAAGCCTTTACAACATCTCATTGGATAGGAGAATATACAACATCCATGGCCACATTTGTTACAAGTATTAAACACATTTATAGTTCAGGTACATCTCTAGTATGTCTTGGTTCTGTACCCCACCTAGAATCCATGAGTTTTTATATCTGGAGCAACATTTAGAGCGGGTTCCCTTTGGAGACATGCCCTCCCACCCCACTTTAGTAGGCACATTCATGCAGGATCATCTAGCCACCCTTAATCAAAAGTAAAAGTCAAAGCTATGGAGGAGGAGACATGGACAATCTTGTAAACTGGGAGAAAATTTCTATTAAAACAGAGCTAATTTAATGGAATTGATAAGTCTCTAGAATACTTAATTTAATGTAATTATCTGCCATGTAAGCGTATAGAGAGGTTTAGGGATTTTATTGAGCGATTGTGGGAGGAAATCATGGATCTTATATGATCCATGACTTTTGTAATTCCTTATGTAAATAGAGTCTGTGGTGTGAGAGAGATGGAGAGTGAGCATAGAATGTAGTCGAGGGTGAAATTGTGACTAAGGCTGAAATGCCTTAGACTGTAATCTAATTCTGTGTATAATATAAATATGTTTGTTGTGTGGATTTCATGTGTTTCGTTACCTATAGTTAGATGTTTGTGTTGAAAGAGTGAAATTCCATGTTACAGGATTGTTGATCGACCATCAATCACTATAAGGATCGATGGCGATCCAACATTAAGATGATATACGTGTGTGAGTGCTTAAACAGAGAGTGGAAAAGTTGATTTGTGTTGTAAGGTAAATCCCATCATAAAAAATCAAACATAGAGAAGAACCATCAGATCATACAGATCAACAGAAAGTAATGGCGAAAGGTGAGGAATCACCAGAAGTTGATCTAGATCGTCAGATCAACAGATTCGTTAGATCAACGATTATCGCTTGGGTAAAATGTGTGAGTGTTAATGCACAAGAAAAGTAGTTTCATAACAGGAAATGGTTTATTGCGTGAGCTCTAAGTGGTAAGTGGTAATTTGGGGTGGTCACCCAATTCCATTTATCAGTCGACACGTAGCACGATGTAGGAGAGAGGAAACCGCTTTATCGTGCGGGTAATCCTTGTGCAAGTGGCTCATTCGATATCGCTGTTAACCGTTGGACCAATTGGCTTTTGATCAACAATGTAGGATCACCGATTAGCTTTGTTGATTGGGGGAGCCAACAACCATCAGATTGAATGGTAAGATCAACAACAAAGATTGAAGCCGATAAGGCTTGGGAAAGAGTGGACCCAACGATTTATGATCAGGAGTTTTATTTCTTTTGAAGTACGGTCTTTAGAGTCTAGAGTGGAACTGACATTCATTGTCGGGTTTCCATTCATTTTTCGTTGTTTGTTATTTTCCAGGTTTTAGGGGAAGTATGCCATTCAAATGCTTCCGATTTGTATAGGTGCACCATAACCCATAGGTTCATGTAGGGATATTATGCAATGAAAGGGAAATTGCCTCACCACAGTTTTCATTTTCATTATGTGGTATCAAAGTCAGGAAAGGTTTACTGTGAGAAGAAATAATATTTTGTGTGCGAAAGAAGGAGGTATATTTATGCTAAAGACTGGAGAGTTTATGACCTTTGTACTGCTGATAGTGGCAGCAAAAGGTGAGAAAAATTGCAGCAACCTAGAGCAGGGAGTGCTCAAATGGTTCCAAGGAGAAAGAACCAAAGAGATGCCAAAAGACTAAGCTCGAGGAGAGAAGCTTGGTGAGGTATCATGCAGCAGAGAAGATTGTTACTGCAGAGGTTTTGTTGCAGCTCACAGAAAGATCATGAAGGCAGTTCCACTGAGTAGGTGGGTAGAATTGCTAAGGGATGAAGGAGAAGCATATGACCAGGAGGTCATAATTTTTTTTGCCTCGCAAGTCTGATGTAGGAGCATCCGAGCACCCTTAATCAAAGTAAAATTCAAAGCTATGGAGGAGGAGATGTGGAAAATGATGTAAACCGGGAGCAAAATTCTGTTAAAATAAAGCTAATTTGATGGAATTGATAAGTCTTTAGAAGACTTAATTTAATGTAATTATCTGCCATGTAAGCATATAGAGAGGTTTAGGGATTTGATTGAGCGATTATGGGAGGAAATCGTGGATCTTAGATGGTACATGACTTTTGTAATTCCTTATGTAAAGAGAGTCTGTGTTGTGAGAGAGATGGAGAGTGAGGATAGAATGTAGTTGAGGGTGAAATTGTGACTAGGGCTGAAATGCCTTAGACTGTAATTCAATTCTGTGTATAATATAAATATGTTTGTTATGTGGATTTTATGTGCCTGGTTACCTATAGTTAGATGTTTGTGTTGAAAGATTGAAATTCCATGTTGTAGGATTGTTGATTGACCATCAATCACTATAAGGATTAATGTCGATCCAACGTTAATACGATATAAGTGTGTTAGTGCTTAAACAGAGAGTGGCCTAGAGTTAATTTGTGTTGTAAGGTAAATCCCATCATAAATGATCAAACACGGAGAAGAACCATAAGTTCGTACAGATTGACGGATAGTAATGGTGGAAGGTAAGGAATCACCAGAAGTTGATCTGGATCGTTAGATCAACAGATCCGTTAGATTGATGATTATCACTTGGGTAAAATGCGTGAGCGTTAATGCATGAGAAAAGTAGTTTCATAACAGTAAATGGTTTATCGTGCGGGCTCTAAGTGCTAAGTAGTAATTCTAGGTGGTCACCCAATTCCATTTATCAGTTGACACATAGCATGTCATAGGAGAGAGGAAACCACTTTATCGAGTGGGTAGTCCTCGTGCAAGTGGCTCATCTGATATCGTTGTTAACCGTTGGATCAAATGGGTTTTTGATCAATGGTGGATGATCACCGATTAGTTTTGTTGATCAGGGGAGCCAACAACCATCGGATTGAATGGTAGGATCAACGATAGATATTAATGATGATAATTCTTGGGAAAGAGCAGACCCGACGAATTATGATCGGGAGTTTTATTTCTTTTGAAGTCTGGTTTTTGGCATCTAGAGTGGGACCACTGTTCATTGTCGGGTTTCCATGCATTTTTTTTCTTGTTAATTTCCAGATTTTAGGGGAAGTACGTCATTCAAATGATTCTGATTTGTATAGGTGGGCCATAACCCATAGGTTCACGTAAGGATATTATGAAATGAAAGGGAAATTTCCTCACCGCTGTTTTCTTTTTCATCACACATGCTTCACATTCATCAATTTCAGCATAGCAACATCTGGCTTTGGTTCTTTGGAGATGTTCCCTCCCACCCTAGGCTATGTAGGCACCTACTACTTCATCAATAGTCAACATCAAGTTTATGGGTCAACTGCACAAAACCATTGTCATCGAATTCCATTTGTTGTGGTGCACATTTTTAGTATCATAGTTGGTCACAAGCATTACAAAGTATCTCTATTCTCAGATCTTCTTTTGATGGTTATGAGTCATACAGAAACCCACGCTTCATCAAAGTCCATTTGATAGGCCGCACATTATTAGTATCATAGTTGGTCACAAGCATTAAATGGTATCTCTATCATTGGATCTATGTTCAACGTGGTTATGGGTTAACCACGGAAAACCCTTCTCTTTAGTGGTTATTCATATTCAACAAACCCTTCTCAGGAGGGAACTTCACACAATGGTACCCTTTCTTCTTAAGGAATGAGTAATTATTCGAATGGAAAATGGCAAACACCCATGGTATTTATCCACCTATGGTATTCATCCAACCATGGAATTTACCCATGGTATTGTAAGTGGCATCCACCATTGGTATTCATCCTCCCATGGTATTTATCCACTCATGGAATTTACCCATGTTATTGTAAGTGACATCCACCCATCATATTCATTCACCCATGGTATTTACCCACCCATGAAATTTACTTGTGGTATTGTAACCAAAAAAGGCTATAAGTAACAAGTCACATTTTGTAAAAGGACAAATTATCCACCACAATGTAGCTTTAACAACTATTTTCTATTTTAATCATAATAATAATAATAATTAATTCTATGTGGTTTTGTTTATTCTTTGTTCTCATGTTTTTTTATCATTTCAAATTTTCAGATCTTGGGGGCCTCCCCCCCATATCTAGATCACGACACTTGCGATACGAAAAGAAAAGCGTGAATTAAATTTTTAATATCCAAATGACACTAAAAGTGACACATGCTAGAACAAGGATAACATGAAAATCACACTCGTTAAAGTGAAAGAAAAGTGAAAGGGATAGTGGTAAACATGAAAATGACACGTGTGATGGTGAAAGTGCACAAAAGGAAACAATTGGATAAACTCCCCGAAATAGAAATACGATCACAAACAAAAGTGATAGAATGTTAATTGAAAGTGCGCACTGACTATCAACATAGGTTGAACATTGCATAGACACTGTCTTGATGGACTGCATTGGGCCTTTTTAAGCTTGCATAAAAGAATTCGCTCATGAACTTGTTGCAGAATGAGCATGTGAGAGCAGGTGACTTTGACACTTACAATTCAAGAAGGCGGCCCGAATACTTAACCAAGAATCAACTGGCCAAGAAGTGACTATGAAACGGCTGATTGCAAAATCCATAGTAGGCTACAAAATTCAAGCGTAGGCAAAATTTTGGAGGGTTTTTGTTGCAACGACTACACACCTCCCAACCTTGGAGGATTTTTTCCCAGTGTTCTCTCACTTCCCCTTTCAATGTGCATGTGTGAATGTTTTTCTCTATCCCTACAAACTTTATTTCATTCCCCCCCAAATAGAGTAACTATTTTTCGTTTTCCAAGGCTCCATACAATCCAACTACCTTGGAAAGTGCAACCCATTCCTACATTTAATATTATGTCATCTTCCTATTTGTAGTTAGATTTAGAGGAAACATGGGCCTATCCTTCATTATTCCAATTAATTTATGGATTAGTTAGTCCATTTAAATCACTCAGCCAACTAGGACTAATATTTAAAACAACTCATTCCTCAAGAAATCTCCTCCCTCAAGTAATTTGGAATCTGTGTCCCTATCTCTTAGCCTTTTTACTTAATTACAATTATTTACAATGAGGGAAATGTTAACCATGGGTTGTCACAGGGCCCCCAACTGCCTTGGGGGAACACAATCCTTAGTGTTCAATCATCATATACAAATAACATATGCTTAAAACCAAGCATAGGTGATATGGAGCTTTATACATACAACTTTGTACAACATTTACAATGTATTTACATTTTCCTTACTCAACAAAAAAGAAAGGATATTATGCATGCATCTAGTGAACCATTTCTCATGTGTCTTCCTAGGCCCAAAGTGCCTCCAATGCACATTGACTTTCTATATTACTTGATTATGGAGTGTGAGTTGTCTTTGATCGAGGACACATCGAGGTTTTGGTTGGAAATCTCCCTCTCGTTATACCTATACACAAACCAATAAATTACACGATTAGCATCCTACATATATCTTTTAAGCAATGAAACATGAAATACATCATGAAATCTTATTAATATAAGCCATTGGCCATCAATTGGTACCTAGATTCTATTCTTGAATCTAATCAATCGATTTATGAGATGAAATTTTCCTTGTCATGTTCACCTTTGGATTCTTGCCACAAATTTTCCTTTAACTATTAATATTTTTCATCTTTCCATCCAACAATCTTGATCCTTTCTTCAACATCAGTTCCATAGGAACTTATGACTTCTATATGTTGTACTTGATGGGCCTCTAAATTAAACATAAATTAAGGTCCATCTAACCATCCTTCAACATATTAAACCTCTCTTTTTGCATTAGATAACATTTTTTTAGCTTTAATATGTTCATTAGGAAGGTTTAGAGATATTTTTATATTTGTTCCTAATATTATTTATTTTTGAAGAATATTGTGAGAATATTCTGTAGATTATGAAGATTTGGTGGAGGAGATAATCTAGGAAATTTATCCCTACTATAGGAGGATAAAGAGTCGATAATAAATCAACAGGATATTATGAAATTATTGCACAAATTTTTGGGCTCAAATAATTAATAAAATCTAGAAATGTGTTCCCTATTATTTAATGCAAATTCCTATTGTTGGGAACTAGATCCACTATTTGAGGGATTTTGGAGAGGAAATCTTCCTCCTCTCAAGGATAACACTTTCTCATGATTTTGTATAAGTTCCAATTCAAATTTTCCTCTAGGGAATGTATTTCTTAGTCTTCTTGTGGAGAAAACTTGTATTTTTGTAGCCCCACTTTCATTTCTAGCAGGGATGTACTTGGATTTACTCAAATAATGAAGTTTTGTGCCATTTTTAGCTTATAAATCTTGGTTTCCTCCATAGGATTCTGAGTTTCATTGGGACTTTCCATTCCAAGAGCCTTAGACCCCTTTTGTATAATTTTATTTTCTTCTTTTCACTTCTTATTTACAAGCATCTCTTGTTCTTGTTTTTCCTATTTCTACATTTGGTTGAAGTAAGCTATTTTGTAGGTTATTTATAGAGTGACATGCATTATTTCATACTTGGAACAAATTTGGAATGTCATAGTCATCATTGAGCTACTGAGATTAGTTTACTTATTCATTGATCTAAAATTTCTGGAAGTCCCTTAAAGCAAATAGTAGTAAATTTCTACTATTTTTTAGAAAATGTTAATGAGATTGATTTGAGTTGATTCCACTTTTATTAGGTCATAAAAACATTTAAGTTAAGAAAAAAATTTACCCCATTTCATTTTCACTTGATTAGGCTAGGTATTTGATAGGTTAACTAGTTCAATAGTTCTTGAATTTCCACATTTTAGACTAGTAATTTTCTGCTATTTTTCTAGCACGTGTTAACATGGGTATTTTGGAGTGATTCCACTTGTAATGGAGACCTAAGAAATCCTACTCAATACTTTATTTTTGTCTCATCCCATTCTCATTTGATTTACTTGGTCATTTGGTGAGTTATCTCCTCCTATAACAATTATGTCTCCTCCTCTTGCAAATATGTCCCTTCCTATAACAAACTTATAACACCGCTTTCCTTCATCGATTTTGATCGCCACTGTAACTATGAATTAGTATAGATGAATAATGGCCCTAAATTATGATTTTATGATAAGGGGAAGCTCTTAAGCCACTCCAAACCTTCCTTTTATTCACTGCAAAAACATAGTATACTTAGTTTCTTTATTTACAAGTATGGTGCAAGTAGGTTACTGATTTACAAGCAATTGTGGACTAGGTAGATGGCACATACAATTTTGATTTCTAGTTTGATGAATTATGCAAGACAAAATAACTTTATTTCTACAATTAGATTAACCTTTGTCCTTTCATGAATTGATTAGGTATAATTTAGAAGTTGAGCAAGTAGCATTTCCATTTCTTGCAAATAAAGTAACAATTCCATTTTTGCGATTAGTTTAGGATTTGATTTCATGGCGTTCGCTCCATTACACCAGATCAAAAAAATAAGGACACATTGTATGCTTCACATATAGTTTTGATACCTCTTAAGTTTATATGAACCCCAGGTTTATAATTAAAGTTGGTGGCCTTGAGAGTTGCAACATTATTGTTGCAACACCAAGGCTCATCAATACTTGCACTCTTATGCTGGCATTAGCTACATTGTTCTCTTTTCCTTTTATATATTTGATTTCAAAACCAAATTCATTGAGTGTGGCTAGCCATCTAGATTGCCTTGCATTTAACTTGGGATTTTCAAAAAAAATTATCCCTCAATAATCAATAATTAGAGTAAACCTTCTCCTAAAGAGGTAGTGCCTCCACATTTTCAATGCATGGATGATGACATCCACTTCCAAATTATGAGTTGTGTATTTCTTCTCTTGTTAAATTAGCTTATGTTATTCATAACATACCACTTGGCCTTCTTGCTTCAAGACTCCACAACGTCACTCCTTGCAAGCATCTATGCAAACCACAAAAGCCTTTTTTTGGTATGAATTTCTTAGAAATGGTGCATTAGTTAACAAATTATTCAGCTGATTGAAGATTGAAACGTATTCAGTCATCCATTCAAACTTTTTCCCATTTCTTTGTAATGCAATAATTGGGTGAAAATATTAGAGAATTTCTTAATGAACCTCTTGTAATCGCCTTCCAGTCCCATAAAGGACCTAACCTCAGTCACATTCTTAGGTGTTAGCCATTCCATGGTGGCCTTAATATTTTCAGGATCAACTGCTACTCCTCCTGTTGAGACAATGTGTCCCAAGTAATGGATTTGTGACTAAAAGAAGTCTCATTTACTAACATTTGAATAAATCTTATGCTCTCTTCGAAATTATAGTATTGCAACGAAATTCTCTTCATGTTCCTCCTTGGTCTTTGAATAGACCAAAATGTCATCAATAAAAACCACTACAATTTTTTCCAGGTAATGGTGAAACACACTATTCATTAAGCACATGAAAGGTGCAGGGGAATTAGTAAGCCCAATGGGAACTACCACAAACTCTTGATGCTCATACCTTGTTATGAAGGTTTGTTTATGGATATCATTATCCTTAATGTGCACATGTTGATAGCCTGGTGTCAGATCAATATTGGAGAAAATTTCTACTCCTCTTAACTGATCGAATAGATGATCAATTCCTAGCAAGGGATACCTATTATTACTGGTCATCTTGTTAAATTGTATATAGTCAATGCAAAACCTGAGGATTCCTTCTTCTTCATGAATAGAACTAGTGCTCCCCATGCAGACAGACTTGGAATTATATTGCACTTGTCTAGTATCTCCTTTAGTTGTAGGTTCATAATAGTTATCTCTAGAGTGCCCATTCTATATGGAGCCTTGGATATTGGAGTTGATATCGACATTAATTTAATAGAGAAATACACCTCTCTATGAAGAGACAACCTAAGGATCTTGCCGGGAAAGACATCTTGAAACTATTTTAAAATAGGGAAATTCCCTAGAACATCATTTTCGTCATTGTGAGTGATGTAGTTAGCTTCAAAACTACTAGATATTTGCACAAAAAATAAAATATATCCCTTTATACAACTTCTCTTGGCTTTCATAGCCAAAATTGATCTCACAAAAGTAGGTTTCAGTTTTCCTCTCAATATCTTATGCTTTCCAACTTCATAAAGGCATTTGATGGGCTTCTCAAAATAATCAACCTTGTTACGATGCATATATAACCAATCCATCCCTAGTAGTGTGTCATATGCTCTGTGGGGAAGTAAATTGAAATTGGAAACAATTAGTATGCCATTTTGATTAATTGGGCATGACCTTACTATGTGTTTCAATGTCCTTCTCATCCTCATGGCCTACTAAACTAGCCAAGGCTTCATATGCACTTCCCTTTTTAGTGCACATTTTTCAATGATCACATGACTCATATAATTGAAATTTGAACAAGAATCAATCAAGACTAAAAAAATTTGTTCATAGAGCATACCTTCTATTTCTATCATCACTGCCTAGTGATCAAATTGACAATTTTCCATTATTGTGTAAATTATGGGTATATTTTGGGGCATGTGCTTGACTATCTTTGCTTCTAATGCTTTGTATAGTCTTAGCCTAATGTGCCTGTGTTGTGGGAAAACATTTCATAAATGATTCCCTCCAAAAGTATAGAACTTATACGAAATCTTCTCATAACTCTTATCTTCTTCTTGAGTAGAATGACCTTTGCTAGCAGTGTTGGACCTCAGTTTTGTGCCTATACTGCTCATAGTAGTGCTTTAGTTTTCAAATTTCATCCTCTAATGACTTAGGTTCATTAAACTCAATTCTACCCTTAAAGGATTGTGGCAATCCATTGACATACTGTTAAATCTTTTCATTTTCATCCTTAAGGTAAGGAATATACCTTAGCAACTCTAAGAATTTGATGGTATACTCATCATCTGTCATTTAACCCTATCTTTTGTTCATTGTTTGATTTTTTAATTGATTGGTTATTATTTTGGTATAAATTATTTACATTTGAATCAAAGTTATAATTCACCTCTGCATCTGAGTCCCCTTCGCCCCCTCTCTCAATATAACTAAATTTCAAACATAATATAAATATAACTCTATCCATCTTCCCAAATTTTAGCATTAATCTATATGATGTATCAACCTACATCGGACTCTATAACTATATGATCCCCACAAACATGGTACTCCATCTCAAAAGTTTGTACTAAACTTAAACCATGTCTAAACAAACACTTAACTCCACACATTGGAAGTCCATTATTGCAACAAGTCATGCACTACTAATTTTAATCAATTGGTTAATCACCAATTGAGATATTCAATACTAGATGAGTTAAAATAACACTTGTATAGCACAAGTAATTGAGCCTATCCCTAGTACATAAATTTTTTATTGGGTAAAATTTTATCTTCGTTTTTATGTGGGTCCACAAGATTTTAATTTTATGTGGATTGAAGTCTAATATCTATCTCTTTGTATTTCTATCATTCTCTACACGGTTTATCACCACCTCCTTCTTGTCCTCCTCTTCTTCTATGTATCACCTTCTTCCTCTTCTTCTATGTATCACCTTCTTCTCTTTCTCTGCTAGTGGGGCATGTTATGTAATTCGAATCCTCCCGAACTTGGTGCTAAGATTAGGATTCACTTCAAAAGTGTCAGCAACAGATATAACTTTGGTATTTGGTTGTTTCACAAGAATTTTGTACTTCAAACACGCGATTGAAGACATATGTTTGTCAACAGGTTCAGTGTGGATTTAATGTCTGCACAACTCAGTTTTTCGTGGTCATCAAATAGAAGATGCCACTGGTATTACATGTTCCGAGAGAATATATCCATGTAAGCTTACGATCTTTATTTTGTGTGGAATAATAAGGATTGAATACTTAAAAACACTTTTGGCCACGTAAATTGGGTTGGGAATATAATTGGAACGTTGGCTAGAATGGAGTGGTCAAGACTTTTTTTTCGAGTGAATTTTATTCCAACGTTGATATTTCCATTCCGAACATATTACTCAACGCGGATTTCTCCCTTCTTTGATATAATCAAAGTTGTGATAATGAATTACATATTTAATTGTTGAAGAATTTAATTCGAAGCAGCTCTTAGGTGTAAAAACTATCCATCCAAGTGTGATAGTGTCAGATTAGTGTCAGTTACAGTTAGTCCAATGTATTTTAGTTTCACTCCAGTTATTTATGATCAGTTTCAGTTAGTCCAATGTACTTCAGTTTCACTCAGTTTCACTCTGGTCATTTATTATTGATGTTTATAATGTAAACTATTTCCCGAATTTGAATATTGAGAAAAACCATCTATACATTCATAATTTCTCTCATTCTTTGTCATCTTACGTAAGAATCCAGAGAGCATCGCTTCAATTTTTTTGGACTTGCAAAAAAACAAAATAGTGAAAGGAGGAAGAGAAAAGAACGATTAAAAGCTCAAAGAATGAAGTCTGCCCAAATTTTCTTTCAAAGGTACCGAAGCTCCACGATTTTCAAGAGCGTTTTTTATAACGTGTTGTAAATTGTTTTTATAGACAAGTCGAGGTGCCGTAAATCATAACGAATTGTATAAGAAGTCAAACGTGAACTTTTTATATGAAAAGAGTTTTTGCATGTGAGAAGTATGTTAAAAAAGGGATTTGTTAGTTAAACGTGAACTTTTTATATGACAAAAGTTTTTGCATACGAGAAGTTGTTTGAAATAGGGATTTGCTATTTAAAAAATAACGTTTTTAAAAGTAAGAGAATTTCTTAAATTGATTTTGTTTTTGGAGTGATATTTTGTTAAAAAAAAGGGTTGAGATAGAGAAGGGTTTTTATTAAAGTTTTGAAAGGGAGTTTCATTTTTGGGTGCTGCAATTTTTTTTTGTTAAAGGAGATATTTTTAGCTGATATTAAAAAGGAGTCGTTTCAATTGGTTTTAGATGTAATGTCTATAATTTGTTTTTCTTGTTGAGTCGCAGTGAGCCAACACTCAATAAATAGGAAAAGCTAAGAGGTTGAGTAGGTCAAAGTGACAACAAGAGATGTTTGAGATCTTTTTAGATTTGGAAGTGAAGAGGCAAAATGATCCCTTCACATTGACATGCATAAAAGAATATGTGGATGACAACATTCTTCCTTGATTTCAGATGCCAAGACATCCAAGGATGCGTGGGATACCTTTGAGAGGAGTTTTGGTGTAAGGGGGAGCATTGAAGTTGAAAATGAAGGTAGATCTATAGCAACAAATCCACAACGAGATGAAAAGTTTGTCAAATCCCATTGTGCTCAGCCACAAGTGGATGAAAATTTGATGAATCCAGCAACATAACTTGTTGATGAAAATTTGGCGAATCCAGCAACAGAGCTTGCTGATGAAATTTTGGTGCATTCAACAATTAATATTTTTGATATAAAATTTGATGAAGAATGTTGAGTAATGATGAATGGTTGCAGATGATGCAAAAGAAACATGATATCGACATGACACTATTCGGAGAAGGAAGCTCGTGTGCACAGGTTAGTACAAAAGTGGAAGAGACAAAGATAGACAAATATAGAGATAGAGGTAAAGGAAAAGAAGGAAGCAAACAATGAGGAAACAAAGACAAAAGTAGAAGCAAAACTGGAAGTTCAACAAGAGAAAACTCTCATGACAGAGCATAAGGAACATAACCAATTTGGTTTTGCAAATATTTTTAATTCTAACATTGATTTCCAATGTGTAGGTACACATAACGATTATGAAGAAGAGTTAAATTTCCTTGAAGAATGGCTTGCAATACCATGTCTTGAAAATGTCTGCATAGAAACTCCAGAAAGAATGTTGAAGACAACTTGGATGATGAAAACATCAATGAAATTTTTGGGTATTGGAGTCTTGAAGAGATAAAATTGTATTATGGTCTTATGTTGCAACAGATTGATGATGAAAACAACACGACAAAAGATGACATGTGGCAACAGTCCACATACAAGCCAATTTTTTAAGAACTCCAAGACATGCTTAGACATCCTGGAACAATGGAAGACCTGCACTAGCAAATGAAGAAACTAAGGTTTGAAGGATGCAATAAGAAGAAAAAGATGAAACAATTTAAAGTTTATAGGATATTGAAGAAGAAAAGAAGAAAAGTAAATGTAGAAAAAGTCAATTTTTTAAATTGTAAGCCTAGTTGAGACATAGACCAACATGTATCTTAACTAAATTTTTTATGTGGTTGTAATTAAGGGGGAGGATTGGAGAATCTAATTCCAACCACTTGCTAGGTGTCACCGTTCATCCAAGTGTCCAAGTTAAGTTTTAGTTAGTCCAGTTTAGTTCAGTTTCTCTCCAGTAATTTATTGTTGATGTTTACAATGTAATATATTTAGCTATTTTGAATATTGAGAAGAGAAACCTCTGCTCCATGATTTCTCCCATTCTTTGTCATTAATGTATACTGGGTTCCATTTTTCTCCTTTATGTTTTCTATCATGTTCTTCTCTATGCTAAAGTTTATAATTTCATCAGACAACATTTTAGAGGCTATTTTTTTCCCTATAAAGTTCACCAAATACATCTTTATCAAGGATATACAACACAAGTTTCACCAACTTTTCAAGAATATTCTCAACATCCCCATATCTTAATTTCACACTAGTCTTTTTCACACCACCATTACTAAGTAGATTATCAAAGAATATGGCCAGATTTCAGGAAAATGTGCCTTCTCTAACAACTTTGGCACATATTACCTCAAAAACTTGCTTGAAAGCATTGATAATAATACTGTTATTTTGAAAGGAATCTTCAACATATTCGATAGACTTGTCATGGATTTCAACAGCCTTCCTCACCAAATCATATTCCAAACCTCGCTCTGCTACTTTGTTGTGTTTTTCATGAGAATATTATTCTTCTTCGTCGTTGATTGTTGTAATAAATTGTTTGCAATTGTGTCCAAGCCATTATATATGCTAGAAAACAACCTACACATCCTGAAAATATCATGTTGTTATTTCTCAATGAGGTTGGATATCCTAAATGTTCATTTTGTTGAAACTTTGTAGTTAATTTCGTACTATTTATAATAGTTTGTTTTTGGTGTTGGAGTGAAAGTAATGGGTAACTCTCTCCTCCTTTTTTTTCAAACACTCTTGGTCCTTTCTATAAAGTCAGGAAATGAGTAGAGTGAAATCCATAAAGTAGCCTTTCTGGAATAATAATTTCAAGTATCTTCCAACATTTGTGATTCAAAATCATTCTCATACAAAGCCACTCCTTCCTCGTCCATTCCAATGTCCAAGGAAAAGTTTGAAAATTCTTTCAACAAAGACCAATCAATTCGCTATCTCTCACGCTCTATTTGGTTGATGGGCCCTGACCTAAGTTCACCATTAAGCAGCCAAGAAAATCCCAATACTATTGGCCCTTTTGGCATCAATTCGTGGAGTGCGGGCTGAAGTCTCACCCGAAGCAATATGGGGGGATGCAGGAACCAATTTTCCACACCCTGAGATAGTAGTGATGTCGATCTTACACCCTAATCCCTATCTTCGCACAGAATGATAAGACTTTAGGGATTATCAATGTACTTCTTCTTCTGTCTTTCAGAACCTCCGCGAAGGTATCCAACTGTCCTTTGCACAACCCTAGATGATGATTTAGGCACTTACTCACCTCCTAACTAGGTTACTGTCTTGTTCCCCAAATTATCTTAAGTATTAGCCAACTTTACTATGCAAATAAGATTAATCTTGAGTAAACATATATTATGAATTGCGTTCATATAACCGATGGAAACATATATTTTCGCACATCAACTTAACATTATATCTTAAACCCAACATTCAACATAGCATAATCGTAATGTTTATAACATAAGTAAAATAATGCTTACACAGATGGAAAGTACACAGTAAGTTTAGAACACTTCTCTTTATTGATTATTTAGATTTCCAATACGGACTCTAACTGCCCTACGCACAAAGTTGTAGGGGTCCACGAACTCAGCTACGGACTTCTACCCTAGACCTCTGTGCACTTAGATGCAGAGCCTCTTTCCTTGCTAAGACTCTCACTCTTAGCTCTCAGAAACCTAGTACATCAATGACTGATGATTACTGAACTGCCTTAGACTCTTTAAGCCTCTCCCTTTTATACAATCCCATGGTCCACAGACCAAGGGTGGATCTCCAAAACCAACACAACCTATCTAGACTAAGGGTGGAAAACCCTATTTGACTTTAAATATCTTTGCACTCCGCGACCATAAAATGTGAAGGCTTTACATTATTTATACAAAATTTTGGGCCTTCTGTCCCAAAACTTGGGTTCTTAACCCCAAAATTGACCCCCAGGGGATCTGTTCCCAATAGCCCCCCAACACAAACATGGTGACCAACCCTCGACTCACTCGGCTGGAGTAGAAATCTTGTCACAAAGACCTCCTAGCTTGACTTGGAAAACTGCTACCTCAGCGGCACACTAGTTGCCGCCTACTTCATCTCCTCAACCAACTATTTTATCACTGGTCCTGCGCTATCAACCTGTAGCTTCTACTGCTCCTCCAGACTAACCAGCTTGCCTTCAATGGTGATCATGATCACGTAGGCCTCATCCAGCCAAGGCTTCAATCGAGCCTTCAACACGACTTCCTTGTGTTGAGTTGTGTCTACCTATTCTTTCAATGCCTTGGCCTCCTGCAGCTTCGTAAGTGTCTACGTGATGGCGATAGTGTGTAGTGTTTCTTTAACCTCATCGTAGTGTTGTTTTAGTTCCCGCGCTTCTGTCTCCAGCCTCTACACATTTGGCTCTTCTTGTAGGCTGGTGAGTACCTTAAGTGACTACTCAAAAAGTAGTCCGTTGTTACACTTTCTACTGCTACTAATGCATATGTCATGGTAGTTGTGCGCTTCTCCCTGACTTTCAACGGTGTCGAAGGCTCAGCCCTTTACCACAATTCTACAATTTTGAGGTTCAGCTCTAGCTGAACCTTTGCTAACTCTATGCATGTGTCACGCACTCCTGCATTGAGTTTCTGAATACATACATCTACTAGCTCAAACTTGGGAATGGCCAACTCTGGGGCTATTCTGCATGCCTCATCCACCACCTTGATTATTTGTTGATTCTCATTTATTAGGTCTGTCACAAGTTGAACATCGAAGTTTCTCTGCACAACCATCTAATTGTTGTTGATGCTTTTCCTGTTGATCACCTGTAAAGCGTGTTGTTCGGGGGCCCGAAGTTCCACAATCACACCATCCTGCAGAAGGTGAAGTGCTTTGCTAGGAAGTGTGACCAAGTTAAGTCCCTCTACCTTGAGGGTGCTGACAGTGGGCCTGTCATCTTCAGTCACCATTGTCAATGCTCCATCTGGCAGTACTATGGCTCGGGGGTCCCTTGCATGCAACATCCCTATAGCTTTTGAGGTGCCAAGGGCCAAACTAGGGGATGTCGCACTGGTCTGAGGCTATGATGCATGGATCTGCATCTCATGCAGACTCGTTTGAATAACCCCCAACACTTGTTGTTGATGCTGCTCGAACTGTTACAATAGTTCTGCAGTGGCATCCCGTACTATGTCCCCTATATCATTCAGATCCCCCTCTGTGAGGGTGATTGCATCTAGAGACGTCTTGCTAGCCTTGGACTTCTTACGTGACGTTAACTTTTTTGATCCCTTAGTGTGCTTGATACAGAACGGAGTTGTCTCCGGGTCCACTCCTCCCTGCTCCGTCTGTTCATCCTCTTCTTCCTCTATTTCTAATGAAGGCAACTTTTGACCTCTGTCAAAGTCACGCTCCTCTTCTCTTGCCTACCCACCCGACTGTTGTGTGGTAGTGCACTCTACCTTACCCTTGTCATCAGCTTCCTCTTTCCTTTTTGCGGCCAATTGTTCCATCACCAGCTTGACCTCTTCCTTCTTGTGTTGCATGGTAGACTTGATCGATCCTGCAACCAAGTCCAAGGTCATGCTTCACTCTTCCAGCCAGCGGTCAAGGACAACATCGAACGCATCATCTATTGCCAAATAGGGAAAGTCATGCCACTTCTTCTCAGGGTCCTTTCATGCTCATATTGAGACGTGGTGGAAGTCAGCCTTGAATTCCACATACTCCTGCAATCTGTCAAAATTGGTAGGTAACAATCATGGCTTGCGGTTAATGGTCACAAGCATGTTCATCTCCATCAAGATCCAAAATATCTTGCTATCTTTTATCCTTTGAGGATCCTTAGTTGCCCACAATGAAGCGTACTTCGTTGTCTCTAGTAGGTTTAGTGCGACAAGAGGAAACTGACTGTCTTCGGGTAGCTCCCATGCTACCAACACTATGGACAACAAGAGCCATACATAGTGAAATGGGTTCCTGAGATCTTGCGCCTCGTGGTAGTTTACAAGGAACTCATTGCAGAGGTAGCACACCTAATTAATTAAACTCCTTCCATGCATTGGGCCACCAAAGCTACGACTGGTGATGATACTTCATCTGCATGACACTTCCGCATGACCTTCCCTGCCAAGATTTGTGTTGCCACTCTAACTGCAGGGTCACAGATGCTCGAAATGGTGTAGTCACGTGGCTTCTTTACTAACTTGAACTTTTCCTTCATGATCTATGCGAGGACATGCTCGCCAGCCTTCCCGCTAAAGGCCATGGCTGGATTTTCCCCTCTATACGATAGTTGCGTGATCCTATGGATCAACATATCAGTGATGGGTATCGGCTCCTCCAGCAAAAAACACCCATCGTGTACCAAGCACAACAACTTCTTGATTACCACCATTATGATGGGCACACAGTTGTAATGCACCGTTGTGGACTATGTGACATTCCCTTTTTCCTCACAGTTATCTTCTCGCACAACTCTCCAACCCAGGTAGTGTAGTTTATAGTCTCACACCTCCTTTACCTACCTGGAGTGTTAAGACTGTGCTTCCCTCATATAGTCACCTAGCTGGATCACCAGTGTATGGCTTCAAATAGCTGCCATTCACCTTACTTGGGAAGGGTTCTCCATTCAATTTAACCAGCTGAACTGCTTCACCATAAGTAATCTCCTTGATGACATATGGCCCTAGCCAATGCATCCAAAATTTACCTAGAAATTTATCAAATTTACTATCATATAACAAGACCAGATCATTTACATTGAAGGTGCGTAGTTTGATGTGCTAATTGTGCCATGCCTTTTCGCACTCCTTTTGAACTTGTTGATGAAATCCAACTAGAAACCTATCTTCCTCAAGCTCTGCTAGCTGCGCGAGCCTCTCTTCCATGGCCCTGCAATATGCCATTCCTACCACTAAGCACAAACTAGGTATAATGTATTCCATTGGTATCACAGCTTCTACAACATACACAAATCTAAAAGGAATTTTCCCAGTCAGCTTCTTGCAAGTCATTTTGTAGGCCCATAACATTGTGGGTACGCGAACATCCTAGCCGTTTCACCGAGCATTACAAACCTTTGTCAACACGCTCTCTAGTATATTATTTAATTCTTCCACCGTCCCATTAGCCTGCGATGATAAGGTGTACTTTTATGATGATACACCTGAAATTCTTCTGTCAACGCGTTGATTGTTTAGTTAAGAAAGTGTGTACCATGATCACTCATCAAGATCTTTGGACAACCAAATCTTGTCAATACATATTCAAAAATAAACTTTGTTGTTGTCATGTCTATATAGTCCTTCATAGGCTACACCTCCACCCACCTGGTTAAGTACTCAGTCGTGGTGATGATGTACCATGCACCCGTCTTCTTTCCTTGAGGCTGAATGGGACCCACAAAGTCAATTGCCCATTTCTCGAATGGTTGTAATATTACCTGTGGCATCAGAGGCAGTTCATCCCTCTGTGATGGCCTGTCAGTCCTTTGACATGCGTCACATGCCCTACGATATGCTTTCGAATCCTTATGCAAGGTTGGCCACCAAAACCCAACACGTAGAACCTTTTGCGTTGTTGATTTCCCTGCATACTGTCCTCTTGCAGCTCCTCCATGAGCCTCTGCAAGAATGCTACTTCAAAGTCAGGTACATAATGTTTCAATATTTCATCTGACCCCATTTTGTACAAGTGCCCTGCAATGATGGAGAAGTTTGTCGTGCGCACCACTAACTCCTTCTTCCGCTGGCTTGTATACCCTTCTGGAGTAGTTCTTTCCGTTAGGAAATGTATGATATCTTCAAAGTGACTATTTGTGATGCAAACTGCAAAGATATGTGCCTCAGGGAGCCCCTCCTCCAAATTAGTAGGTCCCTCTCTCGTTTCAATGTGTGACAGTTGATTAGGTCCTGCGTTCAGTTGTCTTGGTTTCACAATAACTTCAAAGTCATACTCCTGGAACAACAACAACCATTTGTAGATATTTCCCCCCAACACAGGCTTATTGATAAGGTATTTCAGCGTAGAATGATCCGTATACATCTTAAAATGTCCACCCAACAAATAGCGCCTAAAATTTTGGAGCACGTACATCATGGTTAGTCCTTCGCTCTATGGTGGAATAGTTCTTCTCAGCCTTGGATAGCTTCCTACTCGTGAATTCTATAGGTGGCCCAATTCTCCCTTGCCAACCTGTGTCAGTACTTCTCCCAATGAAATACATGATGCGTCCATGTGCACATGAAATTCCTTCTTCTAGTTTGGGAAGACTAGGATCTGCATGGTGACCATTTTCTCTTTTAGCACATCCAAGCTCTTCTGACATTCATCATTCCAAAAGAATGTAGCATCCTTTTTCAACAATTTATCCATGGTTTTGGTGATCTGGGCATAGCTCTTGATGAACTTCCTATAGTATCTGGTATGCCCTAGAGTTGCGCGCAGCTGTTCCACATTCCTCGGCGTGTCCAAGTTTATTATCACTATGATTTTCGTGGGTTGTACCATCAATCCTTGTCTACTTACTACATGACCCAGCAGGATCCCAAAAGGGACACAAAACAATTCTTTAGATTGAGCGTGATTTGGTATCTCCAACAGGTATCTAGCATAACCACATACTTACCACATGGCACTTGACCAATCCAAACATTGTCCAATCATCAAATTATACCTGCAAAAACTTATGAATGAACTCTTTGAATGTTGCAATGACTACGCACGAAAAGATTGTTGGCCCATTATTCAGCCCAAAAGGTATTACAGTGTACTCAAAACATCCCCATTCAGTCATGAAGGTCATATTGCTTCTCTCCTCAACCGCGATTTTGATCTGATGGTACCCAAAGAACCCATCAGTGAAAGAGTATGCTTCCTCGCCACCTACATTATCTAGGACCTCGTCAATGAACAAGGTCGGGAAAGGATCATGCACACAAGCATCATTCAATTTACGGAGATCCATACATATCCTTATTTCTTCTTTCTATTTCTTTTCCTAAACCACTATCGGGCTTACCCAATCATATTCTTCCACTGGTTCAATAATTCATGCCAACATATTATCTAACCCAGTGTGGACCCTTTCCTTATGCTTCGAATTAAGGTAGTAAGGTCTTTGTTTGGGTTTCACGTCCAGTTTCAAGATGATCTCCATGACACTGAGGTCTCCTATTCTCCCCTTTAAATGAAAGAACTATGTGGTGAAGAAATCCTGATATTCGTGGAGGAGCTCAGGGACCTTGTCTACTATCGCATCATCCCAATAGTCCCTAATCTTTGCAAATTAGGGTTCCACCTCTATGCCAACATCGACCTGGCTAGTTTTCATCAACACAGTTATGTCTGGATCCTCTATCTGCGGACCTTCAACTTCACAGTGACCCTCAGTTTTTGCCATATTAATCTTTCTGGGATCCTCGTCTTATTATTTAGCGGTCACGTTATAGCATTCCAGCACATGCTTCAGCTGGGTAGTGCAATTAGGTTGAATCAGGTCCAAAGGATCTTGTGGTATCCTAAAGATCATTTCTTTAACCTCCTGTAGTGCCACGTCAATACAGTCAAACCCATCCTTAAAGCTGAATGTCATTATAAACCATTGGCACAAGATGTCCCATTCATCAGTGCCATGGCAGAGCTCTATTTCCAAGTACCAATTCATTGGTATCACATCTAGGGTATGATAAAACAGATTTACCCATTCAGGCCGGGGCTCTACTCCATAAGCCTTAGTCCATTTAGCCAGGTGGTCACGTGGATCATCCCTTCCATCATACTTGTATGTCATCCACACTTTTAGCTGTCCAAAATGTACTCTCATCATCCTCCTATAGTCGCGCCAATCATCAAAATTATCCTTGTGCGTACCCCATTATCTTGCGTGCATAGCGCATAGTACCCAGTCCAAGGCCTAGAAGCGATACTTCTTCGACACTTCTCTCTCAAATGCATCCAAAAAGTGATCAACATCAGTTATCCCATCATAGTGAGGCAAACTTCTTACTTCTGATGACATGTAGGGCAATGACTTGGTCATCATATTACAACTCAACGTAGATACTTCATATAGTTAGTTCTTCCAGTGATCTAATTCTTCACTCGAATCTGACGTGTAGGAGCTCTCGCGGTCCCATGCAATATGTCCATCCACTGTCAGATTTACACAATCCTGGTCTCACGCCATTATGTTGTAAATATTGTCCAAAATCATCATCACTTTCATAATCACGGATTGGTTCTGCATAGCGCAATCCGTTTGCAAGATCCAGTGGCACCACTACGTAGAGTGACTTATTTTCAAATATCATCTTTCACTTCTTCAGGTTGATTACCCCATTCATTTCAGTGGCCCAATCAATTCTGAGGAGCGCAGGGTAGGAATTGCTATCATCCACAATCTCTATTACCTCAAAATCCGCCAGCGTGCTCACACCTTTGATGTCAATTGTTACCCCTTGCAACCTCCCCACTACGGTAATTTTTTGTTGATTCGACATCCTTAACTGGATCGAAGACCACTAGAGCGTAGGTCTCACCATTCTTTCCCATGTTTTCTTTGACAAAAAAATTGCGTCGAACCCTAGATCTTGGATAACTTGGTCCATTTCATATTCCCCTATCTGCGTGGCGAGTCTCATCTCATGTCAGGTCCTTGCCTTATGCTTGTTAATATTTCTGACTATGTGCGGTTCACGAGTAGTGCCATCCTTGCTAGCGCACCGATTGATCAGTTCTTGCAGGCCCTTCACGACCTTACTATCGTCGAGCAGTTTCATGCAGGTCTCTAAGAATGTAGTAATCATGGATGGGTCCATTTCTTCAACTGGTTTCTCCTGACTTCCTGAGGTAGAGGCCTCAGTGAATCTTTTCTTTGCTTCCATAAATGGTTGTTCTATGCACTCCAAATCAAACCCAGACTCCTTTTCTGGTGCTTTGCAGACCCATTTGCCTTCTACAGGTTGCTTGTTTTTATCCTCCCCAGTCGTAGTTCCGCTTCATAGCATATTTTTTACCTTAGGGTCTTCCTCGCAAGGCTCAACCCTCATCATCTAGAGCTTCTGCATCGACTGCGGAGGTTGTGCACCCTTTTTCCGAATCTTAGCCAAAAAAATTGGGAAATTGTCAGTTGCATGGTCAAGCTGAGTACAATAGCGACATGATAGTGGCATTGGATTTGGACAGTCCCTCACGTAGTGTCCTCGGCCTCCACAATAGTAACAAATCAGTTGTCCTCAGCCTCTACCAGGCCCTCCTCCACCTCGGCCTCGGCTGCGCCCCTGATACTCACTTCGCATTCACCCAACACCTTGGTTCGGAGGCTGTGCTTCTGGTTACACCCTGTATGCAGGTGTCTTGTCCATCATTAATTCGTAACTATGACAATTGCGCTCACCATGACCTACTGATTGACAGAAATTGCAAAAGAGTTGTTCGGGTGTCTGTACGAATTTCTGCAACAAATGGCAATTGTCGGTCGCATGTTTCCTAGCCACTTGGCATATCGTACACCATAGCGTGGGCCCTAAACTTGGTCCTACTGCAACCTCCAGCCATAGAGGCATTGGCCCCCCTACTGCAGCATAGTCCACGAAGACTAGGTAGTGATCCTTGTCATGTTGTTGACCTTTTCATTTTAGGCACCACACTTCTTCGCGTTCCTCTGGCTGAGCTATTCTGTCCTTCTTCAGACCTTTCATTTCAAGGCAAAGGTTTTGCAACTGTGCATGAATCTACTGAACCCCTAGATTAACATCCTACATTGGTCTCATGCAGTCTTAACGTGATTTCCAGAGCTTCTACGTGGGTCCTAATCTTCTGTTGTGACAGAGCTACCCTTAGGTGGGGTAGGAGTGAGGCCACAAACCATTCGCAGTATTGCCCATCAGTTAGGTTCATGTTGGCTTCATGAATCATACACTTCAATCTTTGATCCAAATCCCAAGGCATTTCCCCATGCTTCATCATGATCTCCTTGAATCCCACAATTGATTGTGCTTGAGACTTAGGTCTACTAAATTCTCTATCCAGTGTAGCCTAGATATTTGCTAACACGGATGTTGGGTTATCAGTATTGTACTTGATGTACCACATTAATGTGCGGTCATACAAAGCACTAACCAGCGTGACTTTCTTCATCTAGTCATCCATGATACCTTGAGCTTCCCATACAGCCTTCATGAGGAACCAATACTGGTCTAGATCTTCATTTCCTATGCCCTTGAATACAGGTAACTTTACCGAGTTCACCATGTTGAACAACGGTGGAGGTGGGGGTGGTGTGGGCGATGGGGTGAGAGGTGGGGGCGAGGATGGAGGTGGTGTGGATGGATGGGACAAGGATGGAGGTGGTGTAGGTATTCACAAGAAACCTTGTCTTATCAGTTGAAGAATGCTCAACAGAGAAGACTGCATTTCTCCTTCGTTTTCACTCAAAGGAGGCTCGATTAGTGGGCTATACTCAGAACCTTTGCTTCCTCCATCCTTAAAGAATTTCTGCTTTGTGTAGCTCCAAAAATCAAGGTAACCACATGACGCACTTTTCACACAAGAGCATCTTAATCCAAGTATTTAGTTACTTCAAATACTTACCTCACGGTCCTTTAAATAAGCGATGCTCTTCTTCGTTGTAACTGACAGAAGTATCAGCCACAAACTCTGTCACAAATCCTCTTATGATGTGGTCAAGCCAATGGTTGACCGTGTGTGCGATCTTATCTTCAGAGACTTCCAGTCTCCTTACTAACTTTGGTTTCCAAACAATTGCATTGTCGAGCCTCCACCTTCCTTGGTTGTTTGCCAAATTCACGATCCACTCATATAACTCAACCAAGAAGGAAAAAAAGAAGATTTCATGTATTTCTATGTACAGATATCTGTCCAACCAAAATTATGTCATCAATAGCGGATTCTTGTTTTCTTGCACCACGAATTCGTGGATCTTTCTATCCAACCAATTCCCAATCTCTTTCTTAGTTGGATTCCAATGATACGACATCAAACATCTCGTTATGTACATCCCGGTCCTAGAAAAGAAACCATTTTTTTGTTTGATGGGCGCTGACCCAGGTTCAGTGTGAAGTAGCCAAACAAATCCATACACTATTGGCCCTTTTTGCATCAATCCACAAAGCGTGGATGGAAGTCTCACCCAAAGCAGTATGAGGGGATGTAGGAACCAAGTTTCTACACCCTGAGATAGTCGTGATGTCGATCTTACATCCTAACTCCTATCTTCGTACAGATCGATAAGCCTTTAGGGCTTATCGATGTACTTCTTCTTCCATTTTTCAGAACCTTCGCGAAGGTATCCAACTATCCTTCACGCAATGCTAGATGATGATTCAGGTACTTAAGCACCTTTGTAACTAAGTTACTCTCTTATTCCCCAAATTATCTTAAGTATTAGCCAACTTTAACATGCAATTAAGATTATTCTTGCGTAAACATATATTATGACTTGTGTTCATATAACATTTGGAAACATATATTTTCGCGCATCAACTTAACATTATATCTTAAACCCAACATTCAACATAGTATAATCACAAAATTTATAACAGAAGTAAAATAACGCTTACATAGATGAAAGTACACAGTGAGTTCAGAACACTTCTCTTTATTGATGATTCAAATTTCCAATACAGATTCTAACTACCCTACTCACACAGCTACAGGGGTTTGCGCACTCAGCTGCGGACTTCTACCCTAGGCCTTTGCACACTCAGCTGCAGAGCCTCTTTCCCCGCTATGACTCTCACTCTTAACTCTCACAAAACTATTCCATTAATGACTCATGACTACTAAACTACCTTAGATTCTCTAAGACTCTCCTTTTTATACAATCCCATGGTCCACGAACCAAGGGTGGATCTTCAAGACCGACACAGCCTATCTAGACTGAGGGAGTAAAACCCTCTTTGACTTTAGATATCTTCGTGCTCTATGACCACAAAATGCAGATACTTTACATTCTTTATACGAAATTATGGGCCTTCTGTGCCAAAAATTTCTTTCTTAACCCCAAAATTGACCCCCAGGGGACCTGTTCCCAACACACTCATTGTGAATGAGTGCTAACACTGCATTCCTTGTAGTAGCCTTGATTCCATGATACACATGCCCACGGAAACACATCTCTGAGAGGAGTCAAATAGTTTATTTTCAAAAAGTAACGATCCAAAAATTTGAACCAATTTGAGAGCACCTGAACCATCACATTGTGGTTTTCCCAACGTTTGACGAGTTGTCCCAACATCACCTCCCCATTATTATTCTTTAGATCTAGAAAAATGAAACTCTTATTCTTGTAACAATTTGTTTGGAGTAGACATGAGAAGGCCTTTAATGGACTATGTTGTAAGCAATTATGTTAGTGTCCACATGCTCTTCTTGGAGAAATTGTTGGGCTTTTGAATCTCCTTTCAAGATCCTTCCCAACGATAAGAAACGTTGGTATAAAACATCTCACCCTTTCTCCATGTCAACCACAATACGAATTCTGCTCTTTATCCTTCTTCACACCTTTCCTCCCAACAATTCTTCTCTCTATCTTCCTTTACAGTAAAGGTTATCATGTTTGGCCATCATGTGGAAAGCTTCTTTGATAGTGAAGGATCCCTTTGGCATATATCCCCATCAAAGTTGGGCAGGTTTCACTGAAATTGACATTTGGAAATGGAGAAACATATCCTTTAATTTATGTTGTTTACAGATAGTGATAAGTCCCAAGTTGAAGGGGATTCACATTTTCTTTAGTTAGTTTCTAGAAAGAAACTATCCTAGTAGTTGACCAGTTTTGTTTTCTAGCAAGATTGCATCACATGATAAATATCTTGTAGATCTTCAAGAGCTAGGAGTTTTCGAATTTTATTCTAGGAATCATCCCAAAAATGAGTTGTTCTTCCATCTTCAACTTCCTAGAAGTAGTGGTTTTGTATGTGCTTACCCTTGCAGGCAAGGTTCCAAATGGATGAACCTACTAGGAGTGTAGCTCGAATTCGTTTATCATCTTCTATGTGGTTGCTATATTTACTAGACCATATTCTCTTCCAAAAACATTTTCCTCCATGCAACCACCACCACCATAGTTTGACTCCTACCCATTTTCTCTCTTTTTTTTACATTGTCCCATAGGAAGGATCTTTGGATACATTTTCTTTTATGGAAAATGATCTTAGGAGCTATAGAGCTAAGATAGGTACATGGGTATGGCCTACAAGAAAAATTTGTGTAGCACCATATGACCTACAATGTTTAGAAATTGAAAATTCCATCTACCAATATATTGGAGAATTTATAGATCAAGTGAGACTAGATTTTTGTCCTCAAGCAAATATGAGCTAACTTAATTACTATAATATAATCAAGAAAATAATTGGATTTATTAGAGGACATCAAATTTATCACACTGAATATGTTGGTACAAATCTATAATGGCAAAGGAAGAGGCCTTCCTGATCATAATTTTAGATTTTTTAATTCTAGCCGTTATTTATTTCTTGTGTCCTATTACTTCCTCCTTTAGTATTTTTATGCTAAATGTTGTTGGACATTATTCTAGATATGTGATATATTCTTATAGAACTATTGAGACTCATTGGGTGAGAGTAGCATATATCTAGTGGAGTCCTTGCACAAAACAATTCTATTAGAGTAATACATTAAAAAGAGAGTGGGCTCTTATATTTTTAGTGGAAATGGGCTTGCTAGTCCTCATCCTTCTAGTTGAGGCATTTGGTTGAGTGGCGATTAGTGTATTCTCCATTACTTATTCATCAAAATCGATAGCTAATGTCAACCTTGTAATTAATATTTTTATAAAAAATGAGTTTTATTTTAACAATGATGAGAATTTGTTTAAAACATTTTATTTTAACAAATTGAATAATCCTCATATAATAGAGGAAAAAGATATTAAAAAAATTATAACCTTAATTGAATTCAAACATGTACATTTTGGCAAATGGAGAAAATAATTCTATGTCTTAGTGGACATTAAATTTATCATAGTATATATGGAAATATGTTGAGATAAATATAATTTTTTTGCAATAAAGAAGAAAGAATATTGAAGAAAGGATTGCATTAAAGAAGAAAAAATGTTTGAGAAAATATTTTAGACTACTAGAATACATTAAATTTTCCACACTACACGTGATAGGGATGAATGCAAAAGAAGAATTTTTTATTCTCCAAAGAATTTTAGAGAACGATCATATAGCTTTTTAAGCAACATACTCTAAGATAAGATAATTTTCTTTGTCACTTTCCAAGAACTCTATCAAAGTTAATGAATTGATATGCTTTTCTAGTACATTAATTTCTTGAACATGCTTTTGACTTGTTCACCACATTCAAACAAGTACTTAACGAAAGTCCATCATTGTAACACCTCATGCAATGCTAACTTTGGCCACCAAGACATTCAATACCATATGAGTTAAAGGTAACATTGATATAACACAAGTAATTGAGTCTATACCTAATCAATAAAGTTTTGATCATATAGAGTTTCCTTTTCATTTGTATGGGCTTCCATAAATATTTTAATGAACTAGGTCCTAGGTCTACTAGTATCTATCTTTGTCAACTATAACTCACATCTTAAAATTAAGTATTAGTTATATAAATAACATCATTAAGTATTAATTATATAAATAACATCATCATTTTATCTGAATAGAAAAGATCATCATGTTTTATAATGATATTATAAAATTATATATCATCATAGTGTTATGAGTACTGGAAAATCTTACACAAACATAGAACTTTAGACCCAATGCTACTATTATGGACCATCGTTAAAAAAATGCGTATATAAAAATATAATAAAAAAACTAACATATATAGAAATATAATAACTCGAATGCATATAAAGTAAAATGCATATATCACATTTATTTCTATGGTAAATACCATCTTTTATTTCTATGGTAAATACCATCTCAAAATATCATTGCAGTGGCAAAGTAAGAGTTAGGAATTTGAATATGAATATCTACATTTTGAATTAAAAAAAATGATGCCAAGTTCACTCGTACCAATTAACTATAAACAAAGATAGGTAGTTCCAACTCAAATAGATAATTACATTATATATGTACACCTAACTTAGATTGCTACTTACAATATATATCTACGCCTAATCACAACGATAGTTACAATATATATCCACACGTGATTCATATGGATTTTGAGATCTCCTTGAATGAACGTCCATTGAAAAATGGAAAGATATTTAACTTTTTAGTATACCAAAAAAATTTCAATTTTCCTTAAATTCTATTAGATATATTCAGTTAATGAAGAGTAGGCTCTTATAATTTGAGTGGGTTTTTGGCTCTCATCCTTTTGCAATTAAGGAGTTGAGTTGAGTGGAGAATCCTATATCCTTTGTTACTTGAGGATACTATTCCAAGATCTATAGTTAATATTTTATATATATATATATATATATATATATATTCAATATTAAAATAGAAAGAATTATAAGTTTATATAATATTGGTTGTAGAAAAAGTCTTTTTGTGAAATAATTTAAACAATCATATTTTCAACTATTTGAATCTTGTGTCGATAAGGAATATGTGTAAATATCTTCATAACGAGGAGTTATATATATCAAAGAAGAATTAGCATAAATTTGATCTTCGTATAAGAGAATTATGAAATTTGTTGAGATTAGAGAAGCACAACAAAGAATAAAACTTATCATAGACACAATAGGAGATAACAAAAATAGACAGAATTCATTAAGGAGAGCAAAAAATACAATGGAGAACCAAATATTTCTATTTCACACGAGGGTTGGCCTTGGATTGCATCCCAAGGATTAGGAAAATACAAATTTATAGAACAAGAAGAAAGATCTATAATTCTGCGTGTGAATTTCATAAACATAGTGAGGTTACAAGTCAAATGACAGTGGGTGGAAATCGGTTCAGTTTTGGCATGATTGTTAGAGTGGTTGTAGACGGCGAGGTGAGTGCCAAAGTCTTTGTTACGGCTTCACGTTTAACATTCTCCCACTGGAAGTTGAATGAAGAACCCTGAATCAAGTCACGCCGAGTACTACCATGCCTCTATATAACTCATGTTTATTTCTTGGTAGAACCTTAGTGAGCATATCAACAGGGTTCCTATCTATATGGGTACTTTCCAAGGATACTTGCCCTTCCTCCAACACATGCCAGACCCAACGATACCTTAAGTCAATGTGCTTGGTTTTTAGTGAAATGCTGGGGTTTTTCGCCAAGTGAATGGCACTATAACTATCACAATATAACACATACTGGTCCTGCTTTATTCCTATCTCTCCTAGGAATCGTTGCATCCACAACATCTCTTTACAAAATTTTGTTGCAACTATGTACTCTACTTCTATTGTATAGAGAGCTATTATTATTTGTAGCCTTGACACCCAAGATACTACTGCACCCGCAAATGTATACGAATAACCTGTAGTGGACTTTCTGGTGTCCATATATCCAGCCATAACTTCATTTGTAAATCCTTCATGCACAATCTCATTATGACCAAAACATAAACAATAATGACTAGTATGCTTGAGATATCTAAAAATCCATTTTACTGGTTGCCAATGTTGTTTTCCTAGATTGGCAAGGCACCTACTCACTACTTTCACTGAATATGCAATGTTTGGTCATGTATATACCATGGCATACATCGAGCTACCAACTGTTGAAGCATAAGGAATCCTACTCATCTCTTCCTTCTCCTTGTCATCACTAGGACATAACTCAGTATTCAACTTACAGTGAGCTACAAGCGGTGTACCAACTGGTTTGGCATCATTCATATTAAACCTATCAAGCACCTTCTTGATGTATTTTTCTTGTGACAACCACAACCTTTTATTTTTCTTGTCACGCATGATCCTCATGCCCAATATCTGTTGTGATGGACCCAAATCCTTCATTGCAAATTTGCTTCCCAAATCCTTCTTCAACCTATTGATCATTTTCTTATCATGCCCAACAATGAACATGTCATCCATATATAACAATAATATTATATACTTTCCTTGATTATACCTCTTGATATAAACACAATGGTCAACTTCTAACCTGTGAAAACTATGTTCCAACATGAATGAGCCAAATTTCTTGTACCATAATTTATTGAGGTGGTTGTTTCAACCCATAAAGAATCTTCTTCAACCTGCAAACAAGGTCTTCTTTCCCTTTTTGTATGAATCTTTCTAGCTTCCCCATATAAATTTCTTCCTCCAATTCACCATGAAGGAAAGCAGTTTTTACATCTAACTATTCACATTCTAAGTCAAAAGCAGGAACAAGACCGAGAATGACTCTAATGGATGACATCTTAACAACAAGTGAGAAAATTTCAGTGAAGTCAATACCTTCCTTTTGGGCAAATCCCTTCACCATCAGCCTCGCTTTATACCTCTCCTTCTTTTTTCCACCTTCATGCTTAATCCTGTAAACCCATTTGTTTTATAGAGACTTTCTACCTTTTGGGAGATTTACCAACTCCCAAGTTTTATTTTCTAGAAAAGAGTTCATTTCTTCCTCCATCGCATTCTTCGATTCTTTACCATGCTCAACTTTACAAGCTTCTTGAAAACAATCAGGCTCACCCTCATGAGTCAATAGTATATAGTTTGAAGGAGGATACCTTTGTGAAGGCTTATGAGGCCTAGAAGATCTGTGAACCAACTGTGGTAGTGCATTATCAAGTTTTATGTCTTGTAAAGGTTCTTGCAAGGCTTCTTCTTCGTGATGTTCATCGCTTTCTACTTGTTGTCCTCCCTGCTCTTGAATTTGCTATTCATTTTTGCATTGGTGGGATGTTTTCTTGCCACTCTTCAAACCTGTTAATAATTTTTTTGACCTGCATCTCACCTATAGTCTTCTTAAACATTTATGACTCATTAAATATAACATCCCTACTTCTAATAATTTTATGTTGGACTAGATCCCATAGACGATAACCAAATTCTTCTTCCGCATTTCCCAGAAAGATGTATTTCAAAATTAATCATCTAAGGTTAGTTATATTTTTCTTTGGGAATATGTACAAAATATATATATATATATAAAATTACAAAATTACATAACATTAGTGGTAAAAAACCCCCTCCAAACTAATTTAACAATGATACTTTCAACCATTTCATTTAATGTATCTTATGTGAAAAGAATATTTATAAAAGATCCCTGTAATACATGAAAGAGAATTAAGCAAAATTTGAATTTGTAAAAAGAGAAGTATGAAACCCATTATAGAAATTACAAATTTATATAATATTAGTGGTAAAAAAACCCCTCTGAACTAATTTAAACAATGATACTTTCCACCATTTCAATCTTATGTATCTTATGTGAATAAGAAATATGTATAAAGATCCCTGTAATACATGAAAGAAGAATTAGCAAAAATTTGAATTTTGTAAAAGAGAAGAATGAAACCCCTTGACATGCAAACAAACACATTCTAGAATATAAAGCTTTGGGAAAGAATTACGCTCTAAATTTATAATATTTGAAAGTTAAAATTATCAAATTATAACATTATGTATTCTAAACTAATCTAGAAAATAACTTAATGTCTCAGAGTTTGGCACTGTAATTTGAGTGGCTTTTTGGCTCTCATCCTTTTGTAATTAAGGATGGATTTTGAGATCTCTTTGAAGTCTCTCTTTAAGGGACAGTAACAATCAACCACGAATGTTGTTCGTCAATTGAAAATTGGAAGATATTTACCCTCTTGATTTACAAGAAAAAAATCCTTAAATTCTATTATAGAAATTCACTTAATGAAGAGTATAATTTGAGTAGCTTTATGGGTCTCATCCTTTTGTAATTAAGGAGTTTGGTTGAATAGAGAGTCATTTAACATTTGTTACTTAGTTGTTGCTATTCATATATATATATTACAGATTTACTTAATATTGGTCTGGAAGAAGTCCTTGGAAAAAGCTCCGCTGTGAAATAATTTAAACAATGATACTTCCAACCATTTCAATCTTGTGTGAATAAGGAATATGTATAAAAATCCCCATTATTTATATATATAGATAGATAAAATAACTCACATAAATTCAATTTTCGTAAAAGAGAAGTATGAAATCCCTTGACACATTTCAGAGTATAAAACTTTGGAAAAGAATGACACTTTTAATGATTGGATCTTTCTAACTTTATAGTATTTAAAAGTTAAAATTATCAAAATTATAATATTTATATAGTTTTGTACTGAATATGCTGTTTAGATTAGTATAAATTTATTTTAAATATAGATCTAATATGAGCGGAGAGAGATTTAATTTTTTCAAATATATTTTTTTTTATGGACAGACATTATTTAAAACTTTAATTATAGACTGACAGTTTTTCACTGAATATGCTGTTTAGATTAGCATAAATTTATCTTAAATATAGATCTAACATGAGTGAAGAGAGATCTAATATAATTTTTTTTATAAACAAACATTATTTAAAACTTTAATTATGTACTGACATCTTTATATATCATACTGAGCTGTTAAATAAACTTATGAACTCAATAAATATTCCTGTAAACAAAAAAAGCCACGAATCTGAATCTGAATCTAAATAGTTCACACTGAATGTAACGTGACCGGGATGCAGAATGCGACAAAAGTTAAATTATGGTTCTCCAAAGAAAAGCATTGCAGAGAATGCTGTTCTCAATAGGTAGAGTTATTTATTTAGGCAACACATTTCAAAATTGGAGCATTTTCGTGGTCTGGAAATCAGAGAATCTATCTTTTCTATTACATTAACGTCTGGATTGAACATACTTCTAAGTTGATCAATGCAAAACTACATGCTTCGATCACATATTATCACCTTCTTTCTTCCCATATTATCACCTTCTCTACAGCATTCTCTTCGCTACGCTCTTCAGCATTCCCTTTGCTACGCTCTTCACTCTTTGCTCTCTTTGCGTAGCGAGGGGCAAATAGTTCATCGCTTACTGTTACTAATAGTTTGTCTTTGGTGCTGGAGTGCAAATAGTAGGAAAGTGTCTCCTCTTGTTTCAAACATTCTGAGATCTTTTTGAGAAAGTCCATAAAAGAGTAGAGTGAAATCCATGAATCAGCCTTTGTGGAGTAATAATTTCGAGTATCTTCCAACATCTGTGCTTCAAAATCGTTCTCATACAAACCCACTCCTTTATCGTCCATTCCAATGTCCACGAAAAAGTTTAAAACGTTTTTCACCAATGTCCAATCAATTCGCTCTCCCTCACGCTCATTGTGAATTAGCGCCAGCACTGCATTCTTGTAAAAACTGCATTCCTGAGATCTGGCAAAACGACACCCACTAGGTATTCTTGTAACCAACCCTTGTATCTATCATACAGTTGTTCCCCTTCAGGGGGGTTTTTTCGGAGAATGTTGTAAACAAGTTTGTAAGTGTCCGCGTGGTCGTTTGCAACCAACAGTTCGGCTTCTGAATCACCTTCCAAGATCCTTGCCAACCTTAAGAAACGCTGGTATAAAACGTCCCACCCCTGCTCCATCTCGGCCACAATACCAATTCTTCTCTCACCAACGAGAATCTTTCTGAAGATTCAAGCTGAATTGGCCTGCTGATTCAAGTTCAATCTGCCTGCTTAATGGTGGAAACAATCAGCAAAGGCGAATGCATTAATCGAACGAGAGAGCCCGAGAATTACAGGACATCACACAGATCAATCAGATGCATAGTCGGTGGCAACCACAGTTCTATTCCAGCAGACCACAACTGTAGATTTAGATAAATCAGGGAATGCTTTTTGTTAACCAGATGTGCATATTAATGAATGTGATTCTGACTCTTAGTTTTCATCTTCCGAGTTCAGTTGACTCTTGGTTTTCATCTTGGTTTTCATCTTAGAGGAGACTAGTTAGACTTTCAATAACTATTGGAATTTCTCTACACCTGTTCTACGATTTAAATTTAAACCAAGTCTAAAATTTATTTCCAGTTAACTATTTATTTCAAATTATAGAGCCAATTTTATAATTATAAATGAATGGTGAATATGAATATAATGATAAATAAATATAATTTTATTCTTATAATTATAATTAATGATAAATGAATAGTGAATATGATATAATGATGTAGATATAAATTTTATTATAAAGTTAAGTATTGACATATTTTTAAGGTAATAAAAATATATACAAAAATTATATTTTGAATTTGTTAAAAATATAATAATATGTGAATAGGAAATAAAAAGGATTTCAAACAATTGAGAATTATGAGAGGCATTCATGGCAGTTTTGGGGCACTGTCACTTGACGTCTGACGGTCTGGGCTAAGCCCTTAGGGTTCACCAGGCTTGCTCTAATTCTACCTGCCTAGCTAGCAGTTTATCTGGTGCCCTCCGTTCTCGAGCCCCGTGTTTCTCTCACAAAACGTTACTCCATTTATTGTCGGTAACCGAGGATATGGACGAGGCAGATATCTCAGTAGACTGTCATCCCCATGAGGTCAACAGGCTACACCATCGTCCCGTTTCGGGTCCGAGATCATTCACTACTACTCGACGACCTCTGTCGACCTGGTACATCTGTGCCCCATCACTCCTCCTCCGTTCGTATCGACAAAGTCCCCAGTTTGGATTGCCCCCCTCTTTCCCCGGTGACTTTGAACATGTTAGGCTCTTGTTTGCAATCTTCGCCCTCCTTAGATACGCCACTCCCCCAGCACCCCCACGTCTCTGCCCCGCCGAGCTTCCCATCCATCTCAGGCATCCCTCTTATAGGGACCATCCCCTTCTCAAACCCTCCACATTCTGGTGGCCCTTCGAACCGTGGTGGCCCTAACCCTAACCCTAGCACCCCCATTTGCTCGGGATGTTTCAGCTCCCCAATTCTTACTCCTAAATCCACTCCATCCACCCCTTAGACTGTGAACCAAGGTATTCATGGCTTGCTCAAGGATTATCCAACGACCCATCGAATAGAAAAACTCAAGAAAGGTCAGTGCCTTAGGGTTGGGGACAGAGATATTAACCTTGCACTGGGTGAAGATATCTCGATAGGAGAAGTGGACAACATGGCCAAGAAAGTCCTAGTCGGTCGTGTTTGTGGGCGGAGCTATACCATCGAGAGGCTTCGGCTTTGGACTGAGAAAATTTGTGGCACCTTACTAAAAGATCTGCCCATCATTCATGTACTGTCTCAGGGTTGGTTTTCCCAGTGCTTTCACCAAGAGGAATACATGGACTGGATATTAACCCAGTTCTGGCACATTGAACTTGCACCTGTGTTGTTGAAGAGATGGGATCCTCTATTCGATCCTAAGAGGGAACAATTAGGAGTTGGGCTGATCTGGATTCATTTGCCAGGTCTTCCATTGCAATACTTGACCCCTACTATTTTCAAGCACATTGGAAACGCACTTGGTACCTACCTAGATCATGATCAATCGTTTGAATCATGGGGGAATCATAACTATTGCTCGCATACCAGTACACCTCGACGCTAGGGCAGGGTTGGAGGAAAAGATCACTCGACATTGGCATCATTTCTCGCGTTGGCAAAATCTGGAGTATGAAGGAGTGTCATTCTAGTGTAGGCATTGCCATAAGGTCAGACATCTATACAAAAACCACCCTCTGCTCTCGACTGCTAATCCAGCTGCTACTAACGGTACGAAGCACTGTCAGATAGAGGAACTGATGGTGGACGAGTAGCCCACAGATCTAGATTGTCCAAAGGATGTTGTTGGGAACATTGTACAGAAATCCAGTGCCTCTCGTATGCCGCCTCCTTCCCCTCCTATAACTAGATCCCGATCTGCTACGGAATTTGCTCCTACATCAGGTCTGTCTCTCCTCCCTTCTCCTCTACTCTACATTTTAATCATTTAATTGTCGCTTTGGTAGCATCTGCATCCTCATGTTTAATTACTTCTCGCATTACTTGTTCAATAGAGCCTCTGTCACCTATCTTCTGTAACACTACGTCGATTATCCTTGGATAGGAAGGTGCGCATCTGCCATCTTCCCCCAACCTTAGGCTCACACTCCTACAACCTTTGCCCCTGACAGGAGACTATCCATGATGTGTTGCACTTGGGTATTACACCCTCTAATTCAAAACATAAGCCCACCAAAGGGCGACCATCCAAAATAGCCAAAGCCATAAAAATAGCTTGAGACAATGTTGCCAAAGGTGGAAAAAACACCATTGATTGGGTACTTAGAGCAGCAGACACCCTTGCTAATGTTCCTCGATGAAATGACTCTCGTTCAACTGCAAGGGCATGGCCAACCCCTCAAAAAAATTGGCTCTCAAGATATTCTTGAGTAGTGAGCCGTGTGACATTATTTTCCTTTAGGAGACCTTGGGGTCTTCCAAGCTAATTGTCAAGACCCTTCTTGGTATCATGTCTGGGTGGCACTTTCAAGCCTTGGATGCTACAAGGCGATTTGGGGGCCTTGCTCTTGGGATCAACCCTCATTCAATCAGGGTGATTTCATCATGGGGCGGTCAAGGTTTCCTTGGTATGGATATATTTTCGGCTAAACTTGGCAAACATATTCATATCATGAACATATATGCCCCCTATCAACATAGACTGGCCTTCTGGCAATGAATTCTGGATAACCTTTTGATCAATGAATCAACTATATTACGGGGTGATCCCAATTTTTCCATAGGACATGAAGAATCCTGGGGTCATCACTCGTAGCTCAATCCACTCCCATATCAGCTGAGCTCTCTCTTGGAACAATATGGTCTTATTGATGTACCTATGAATAAGAAGATGCCTACTTGGCATAATAGACGGACTGGAGAAGCAGCCTTGGGGCGAAGACTCGATCAATATCTCATCCAAGATGACCTACTTGTCACCCTTACAAACTACATACAATAGGTGGGCTTCAAAGGCATTTCAGATTGCTCACCTATATATCTAGAATTGGTTGGCTCCTTTAACAAACTTAGAGCCCCCTACAAGTTCAATTCGACCTGGTTAAAGGACCCTGAATACCTTAAGATGGTCTCGAATTATTGGAAATCTCATCCCCCTTCAATTGAGCAAAGAAAGATCATAGGTTTTTGCAATAACCTGATAAAACTCAAGCGGTTATCCATTGATTGGGCTAAAAGGAAAGAAGCTAGGGAGGAGCACACCCTAGCTCACATTGAAAACCAGTTGGCCACCTTAACGGATGAACAAGGTAGGGGCTTCATTTCCATTGAAGCAAAATTACATCTCGTGGAGTTGGAAGCCCAGAGATCAAAGATCCTACAGGACAGGGAAGAAACTTGGAGACTCGGAAGTAGGGCTATATGGTTACAAGCTAAGGATGGTAACACTAAATTCTTCCACAAATTTGCTAATGGAAGAAAAGCCAGCAACACTATTTGGCAGCATCCCTCGGATCAGGGACTGATAGCTAATACACATCCACACTTGACACAGATGGCCATTGCACACTTCAATCTGCTGTTCAAAGTTCCCCCAGGGGCTACACTTGCTAATATCATCCACATTGCAGGGCACTTTCCTAGATTTGTGGAACCTGACTTGCTGGAGGAACTCAATAAACCTATCATCATGGGGGAATTGGAGAGCACTATGAAGTGGTTCAAAAACGATAAAATTTCGGGGTTGGATGGATGGCCAGTGGAGTTCTACCTTACCTTCATCGATGTCATTGGTCTTGACCTTCTTGAAGTGCTTGAAGAAAGCGGTATCCTGGGCAGATTGTATGAGCCTATAAACTCCACCTTTATTGCCATCATTCCCAAGTTGGATTCCCCGCTATTTTTTAATGATTTCAGGCCTATATCCCTGTGCAACTGCCTTTATAAAATGATTTCCAAGATTATAACTAATCGTATCAAACCGATCCCGTTGGATCACATCTCCTCATAACAGTTTTCCTTTCTGCAAAATCGACAAATCCGTGAGGCCATTGGCATGGCACAAGAGGCTCTTCACTCTATCAAACTGAAGAAACTGAAAGGAGTGATGCTAAAAATTTACCTCTCAAAGGCTTTTGACCAGTTTAACTAGCTATACCTTCAGATGTTACTCACTCATCTGGGGTTTCCACCAGACTTTATCAGATGGATTATGTGTTGTATTAATTCGGTATCCTTTGCAATTTTAATCAATGGATCAACCTCCCACTCCTTCCAAGCAGAGCGGGGACTTAGGCAAGGATGTCCCCTATCTCCAGTTCTATTTCTATTGGTTATGGAAGGTCTCAGCAAAAGGATTGCATCGAAGAAGTGTGAGGGGCGACCCAAGGGCCTCAACGTAATGAATCAATGCATACTAACACATCTACTCTTTGCCAATGACATCTTGATATTTCTTGATGGGGGAATTTAGGACATCAACACTCTCACAGAGATACTAAGGTTATTCAGCTCTGCCACAAGGATGGAAATTAACCAGGTCAAATATACTATATCCTTATCATAATGTACACAATAGGGAATCAACCTTGCTCTTCAAAACTACCCTTTTCAAAATCAGGCCCTGGAGGAAGGACTGAAGTGATTGGGATTTAGGATAAAATTAGATGGATACAAAATAGCATACTCGACATGGTTGATTGCAAAGGTGGAAAGAATATTAAACATATGGAGCCATCGACTTCTATCCAGGGCTGGAAAAATGGTGCTTATCAAATCAATACTTGAAGCCACGCCGATTTACTAGATGTCCTTGGCTTGGATCCCAAAAGGAATTATACAAAGGATGCAGAGAATATGTTGCCAATTATTATGGAAGGGACATAAGGAGGGGAAACCATATGCTTGGGTCAAATGGAGCAGCATTGCTATTGCCAAAAAAATGGAGAGGTTGGGGCCTAAAAAACCTATCTGCCTTTGCACGAGCACTTGCGGCCAAAATTGAATGGCTACTCTTGAAACACAAGAGCCTATGGACGGAGGTGATCACATACAAATACATCTGGCCGAACTCAGTGTTGGATTGGCTAAGGCTACCATCTTGTAACAAAAATGGTATATCAATAATTTGGAGGGTTGTAATAAATAACCTCCCCATCATTAGAATGGGATTCATATGGAGGATTGGTAATGGAGGGTCGGCCCATATTGGGATTGACCCATGGATTGGATGTGGGAACTCCCACCTCCTTCCACCGAACCTTATTGCCATCCTCAAACAACTGGATATTGTCAACATAGCACAAATTGGGGACCCTCACAATTCAAAAATATACCAGCAAGCTTAGTTATCATGGGAAACACTGTATATACCAGCTCAGTGGCACATGGAATGGAGGACCTACTTGATGGCTTTAACTGAATCCCATGTGAGATTAAGGGATGAGTCGGATGAGTTGCTATGAGGATTGGCACAACATGGGACCTATACCCCAAGGGACGGATATTCAATAATACATGCAAGACAAAAACCAGAATTAATTAAAAGTTGGTGGTGGAATATCATTTTGGACAAAACCCTGACTGGAAAAAGTCTCAGGAAATGAGCATTTCTAGGACCTACATGGTGTGTTCTTTGTAGATCAGAGGAGGAAACAACCAATCACATATTCCTCACTTGCCCTACTACTCAGCAAGTCTAGACACAGGCCTTACATCTTCATAATATACCAATCACATGGACCGGGGATGACACGAATATGGCCTAGAATAGATGGTGGGATTCGGCAACACACCTGAAAGCTAGGAACTTGCCCCTCATAGTGTCTTGGCACATTTGGATTTGATGAAACAACATTATCTTTCAGGGGAAACAAATTGTTTGGACTCAAATTATTCCAAATATCTGTAAGAGCTACATACAAATCCCGAAAGGGACACGGGTTACCCAGACAAGGAATATTATACCGGAAGTCATTAATAAAGAGAAACATAGGGCCTATTTTGATGGAGCAGTGCAAGAATAGGGCTGCAGTGGAGGCATCATACTACACATATCAGAAACACATTTTTACCACATCTGCCTGGGGCTGGGAGATGGCACTAACAATTTTGCAGAGCTCATTACCCTCTGCCATCTCCTACATTTTTCTATTTTCAAAAATGGTAGACAACTACAAATATTTTGGTACTCAAAGATTATCATAAACTGGATCAATTGCACTACATCATGCCATGCATATACACTCAGAACCATGTTGGATGATGTATTATTTCTAAAATCAAAATTTGATCTTGTTTCTTGTACTCGTATCTACAAGGAACGCAATGCATCCACAGACAGGATATTGAAAGTGGCAACGCATCATCATCAAGGAGAATGGCTAATCAGAGAGCACATTCCTACACAGATCTATCAGTACTACCATAAACCTTATATGGACTAGGATATACAGAGGGTAGACAGGCCCTAGTTCCAACAACTTTTTGTGTTAATATTTATGAATCAATTTTGGATATGTAAATAAAATTGTATATGAACACGATCAGTATACCTGGTCAGGGTTTTTTGTAGGTTTTTGTATCATTTTGCAATAGTTCATAGCTGACCATGGTCACTTTACAACATATGTTGATGGCATTTACAACATGTAATTTTCTATGTTAATGGAAATTACGATTTTTCTTCCTGAGAAAAAAAATGTGAATAGTTTTGAAGAGAGGTCTCAAAAATGAATAGAATTTATCTAACTAATTGAAGCCATAATGAAAATGACTATAATAACTAAAAAACTATAATAATTATATCAAGAGTTAGGAAAATTGCATTCTATAACTTAAAAAAAAATTATATTGATAGACATAATTTTTTGTTGTTGTTGAGAAAGTTCACCTAGATATGAGCTAGGACTATTCTTCCCCCTCACTACCTTGAAAGTCTAAGTTTGTCAATTATTTGGAAACATTATTGAGCTTGTGTTCAATCTTGTGGACTTTTTCCTATAAGGAATCAATGTAGAAGAATTTTTTTTCATGATCTTGATTCCTTTCTTAAAAATTCCCTTGCTCAAAATAATCTTCAACCTAAAATATAAATCCACATATGACATATAATTCATCTACCTAGAACAAGTATTAGCATTGTTAGGAATCTTTCTCAACATCAATGTTAAGCAAATACATTTTCTCACTTCAAGTTTCATGCTTAATGCTTTTTATTTCTTTCTAAACGGATTAATGAGTGATTTCTTTGAACCTACAAGCAACATATTCCATGCTTAGGTGTCTCTACTTCTTGAGCCTTATGTTAAATATATAGAAATTGGAAAAAATAAAATTTTATGGTTAAAATATTTAAAAGAATTTCAAATTGGTCTGATTGTTATACATTTTGACTAATCCTTTAGTTTTTTGTTTGTTTGTTAATTTTGTATTAAATTTAGCAAATATTTATTGGAATTTCAAGTCCAAGTTGTGCAATCCAGGAGATCTTCAAAGTGTTGCATCAATTTATATCCTCAAAGATTCAATTAAAAAAAGAGAAAACCACACATGTCATATACATCCATCTTAGTCATGGGGTTAAGGGCTTACAAGGATTCATCTCTCCATGTGTAAACGTGGCAGAGACAAAGACAAAGACAAAGATAGAGATAGAGATAGAGACAGAGGAAAAGAAGGAAGCAAACAAAGAGGAAACATAGACAAAAGCAGAAGTAAAGCTGGAAGTTTAATAGGAAAAATATTTCATGACAGAGCAAAAGGAACATAACCAATGTGGTTTTGCAAATATTTTTAATTCTAATATTGATTTCCGGTGTGTAGGTACACATAATGATTATGAAGAATAGTTAAACTTCCTTGAAGGATGGATTTCAACACCATGATTTGAAAATGTCTGCATAGAAACTCTACAAATGAATGTTGAAGACTACTTTGATGATGAAAACATCACTGAAATTTTTAGGTATTGGAGTCAAGAAGAGATAAATTTGTATTATGATCTTATTGTGCAACATATTGTTGATGAAAAGAACACAACAAAAGATGACATGTGGAAACAATCTTCTTCTTCTTTGTGGTTGATTTTTGTAATAAATTGTTTACAATTTTGTCTGAGTCATTAGACGTTTTTAGAAAACAACTTGTACATCCTAGAAAGGTCATGTTTGTTTGTGTCTCTTAGCAAGGCTGGACAACCCAAATGTTTCATTTTGTATAAGTTCGGTAGGATACTGGGAAAGTATTTGATTTCGTACTATTTCTATTAGCTTGTTTTTTGTGTTGGAATGCAAGTAATGGGCAACTCTCTCCTCCTCTTTTTTCAAACACTCTTGGGCCTTTCCATAAAGTTAGTAAAAGAAGAGTGAAATCAATAAAGAAACCTTTTTGGAGTAATAATTTTGAGTATCTTTCAACATGTGTGATTCAAAATCGTTCTCATACAAAACCACCCCTTCATCGTCCATTCCAAAGTCCAAGAAAAAGTTTGAAATGTCTTTTAGCAATGACCAGTCAATTATGTCTCTCTCATGCTCGTTGTGAATGAGCACCAAAATTGCATTCCTTGGAGTAGCCTTGATTTCATTGTACACATGCTCATGGAAACAACTCTCTGAGAGGAATCAAATAGTTGATTTTAACAAAGCAACGATCCAAAAATATGAACCAATTTGAGAGCACTTGAACCATCACATTATGGTTTTCCTAGTGTTTGACAAGTTATCCCAACATCACCTCTCTATCCTTATTATTTAGATCTAGAAAAATGAAACACACTTATTCTTGTAACAATTTATTTGGAGTAGACATGAGAAGGACTTTGATGAAATATGTTGTAAGAAATTGTGTTAGTGTCCACGTGCTCTTCTCGGAGAAACTATTGGGCTTTTGAATCTCCTTCCAAGATCATTCCCAATGTTAAGAAACACTGGTATAAAATTTCCCACCCTTGCTCCATCTCAACGACAATACCAATTCTTCTCCCTATCCTTCTTCACACCTTTCCTACCAATAATTCTTCTCCCTATCTTCCTTTACAGTAAAGTTTATCATGTTTGGCCATAATGTGGAAATATTATTTGATAGTGAATGATGTGTTGTTGAATGTTAGTTTTGATGTCCTAATTTCAAATTTAGAATTAGAAACAATTGCTTATCATTTGTTTCATGTGCATAGGTTTCCTTTATGGTGTTTGTGAATGAACAGGGAAATTTATGTCAAGTTTGATGTCAAATTCATGAGAAAAATAGCATAAAAGTAAATTTCTTAAGAACAACAAACAAATATACAACAAACCATCAAAGTGAACACTTAACATCGTGTTTTGATGAAGGAGTTCACCCCTCCTAGGCAACATCTCCTTGGTCCAGCTTCCATGGCTTGGGCCTCTATATTAGCTCAAAATGGAAAACAATGTTGTTTACAATGCTCTAATGCTCCTAAAAACTTATTCAATGTCATCAGAACATCAAAATTATCCAGGAATGGCTTTTCCTGATCCCAATTCGGTCAAAATTTGCAAAAGTTATGGAAAAATCAATTTCTCCTAGTAAATCTCCACTAAAACTAGAGAACTCCAGTTAGTCCTGCCAAAGATGGATGAATTTCTGAATTTATCAAACCACCAACTTCTTCGCCAGGTTAATTGCACTTATTTATCATACAAACTCAAATTATTTATTGGATAAGTGCATTTTAATTATGGTTAAACTGGATTAGCATATAATCCATGCGTTTAGCTTGCAGTTTTCACAGTAGTGGTCACAAGGTGGCATAAATGATACTGGTTTTGTGTTTTCACTGGCTATTGGTTCTATGGTAATGATCGCATTGGAGGGGGACTGGCTTGCAGGCTAGCTTTCTCCTCCCCTCAACTGCAAACGGTTAACACGATGAATAGAAATCGTGACCATAGATTTGTAAGAACCACTATTGTGGTAGAATGGTAAGGCGTGAGGTTTATACGGGTGAGGTTGCAGGTTTGAATCTGCCGACCTGCCCATAATTTTGCTTGCCACTACTCACCGATAGCCCAACCTTTGGGGTGGGACACTTGGCAGCCTCCGGGCTTGCCACATGTCCCCTCATTGGTCCACCTCCGACCAATAGAATCGCTCCAAATCACCAATTTGCAAACCAATAGAAATGTGTCGCTTGGAGAGACCTGGTTGGATGTTGAACATCCCTTTTAACTTTCCCAATCACCTAGCACGTTAGCAATACGGACTGCTAACTATGCAGTGACTATACCTTTTTTTTTGCAAAAATTCTTATCTTTGGCCAAGCGAACAGAACCCAATATCTTCCTCATACGAACTCAGTTTTGAGTGAAATGAGTTGTGTTGGGATTGTATCACTGAGCCGGACACAGTTGTCCAAGTTTTGAGTAATTCTAAGAACTTTGATTTTTGAGATAAATACTAAGCACTTGATCAGTGAAGGATCCCTATGACATATATCCCCATCAAAGTTGGTCAAGTTTTGCTAAAAAATGATATTTGGAAATGGATAAAGATATCCTTTAATTTATGTTGTTTGTAGATACTGATAAGTTCCAAGTTGAAGGGGATTCCCATTTGCTTTGGTTAGTTTCTAGAAAGACACCATCCTAGTAGTTGGCTAGTTTTGTTTTCCAACAATATTGCACCACATGATAAATATCTTATAGATATTCAAGAGCTAAGAGATTTATAAATTGCTTCTAGGAATCATCCCAAAAATGAGTTTTTCTTCCATCTTCAACTTCCTAGAAGTAATGGCCTTGTATGTGCTTCCCCTTGCAAGAAAGGTTCCAAATGGATGAACCTACTAGGAGTGTAGCTCAAATTCATTTATCATCTGCTATGTGGTTACTATAATTTCTAGACCATATTCTCTTTCACAAACATTTTCCTCCATGCAATCACCACCACCATTGTTTGGCTCCTACCCATTTTGTTTCTTTTATTACACCGTCCCATTAGAAGGATCTTTGGATACCTTTTTTTATGGAAAATGCTCTTAGGAGCTATAAGAGTTGAGATTAGGTACATGGGTATGGCCTACAAGACAAATTTGTGTAGCACCATATTACTTGCATTGTTTAGATATTGAAAAGTCTAGTTATCCAATATATTGGAGAATTTATAGATCAAGCGAGACTAGATTTTTGTCCTCAAGCAAATATGAGCTAACTTAAGTACTATAATATAATCAAGAAAATAATTGGATTTATTAGAGGACATCAAATTTATCACACTGAATATGTTGGTACAAATCTCTAATGGCAAAGGAAGAGGTCGTCCTCATCATAATTTTAGATTTTTTAATTCTAGCAGTTATTTATTTCATGTGTCCTATTACTTGCCCTTTTAGTTTTTTGATGCTAAATATTGTTGGACATTATTTTAGATATGTGATGTATTTTTATAGAATTATTGAGACTCATTGGATGAGATTAGGATATAGTTAGTGGAGTGATTGCTCAAAACAACTCTATTAGAGTAATAATTTAAATAGAGAGTAGGATCCTATACTTTTAGTGGAAATGGGCTTGCTAGTCCTCATCCTTCTTGTTGAGGCATTTGGTTGAGTGGAGATTATTATATTCTCCATTACTTATTCACCAAAATTCATAGTTAATGTCGACCTTGTAATTAATATTTTTATAAAAAAAGAGTTTTATTTTAGCAATGATGAAAATTTGTTTAAAGCATTTTATTTTAACAAATTGAATGATCCTCGTATAATAAAGGAGAAAAATACAAAAAAAATTATAACGTTAAGTGAATTCAAACATGTACATTTTGGCTAATGGAGAAAATAATTTTATCTTAGTGGACAATAAATTTAGCACACTAAATATGACAATATATAGCGATAAATATAAATTTTATGCAATAAAGAAGGAAGAATATTGAGGAAAGGATTGCATTAAAGAAGAAAGAATGTTCGAGAAATGATTTTAGACTACTAGAATACATTAAATTTGTCACACTAAACATGATAGGGATGAATGAGAAAAAAAATATTTTATTCTCCAAAGCATTGTAGAGAACGATCACATAGCTTTTTAGGCAACATACTCTAACATGGCATAATTTTCTTTGTCACCTTCCAAGAACCCCATCAAAATTAATGAATTGATATTCTTTTCTATTACATTAATTCCTTGAACATGATTTTGACTTGTTCACCACATCCAAACAAGTACTTAACGGAAGTGTTATGAAACCAGCTCAAGGAAAGATAGAAAAGATAGATCAACGCCTTAGAATTCAGCCTCTTCGGGGGGGCAACCTCCTTTACATTACATAAATGAACAATTCTTTGATGATACAAATGAAAAAACCTCCTTTCTATATATAGGAGTCTAAGGAGTCACAATATAACCTAGCCGAC
>APFE030943328.1:0-10544 GCA_000404065.3 Pinus taeda | reverse complement strand
TGAATATGTTGTTTAGATTAGCATAGATTTATCTTAAATATGGATCTAACATAAGCCAAGAGGGATGGAATTTCTTCAAGTGCAATTTTTTTTCTTTTCTTTTTTTGAGCAGACATTATTTAAATGTTTTTTATAGTTTTTTAAATTTTTATTTTATTTTTTTATTTTGGCCTACATAAGAAAAATTTCAACTTTAATGACCAACTGACATCATTGCACATCATACTGGGCTGTAGAATGAGCCTCTAGACTCAATAAATATTCTTGCAACAAAAAAAAAATGCAATGAATCTGAATTTGAATCTAAATATGTCACACTAAATGTAATGTGACCAGGATGTAGAATGCAACAAAAGTTAAATTATGGTTCTCCAAGAAAAGGCATTACAGAGAATGTTGCTCAAAACATGTAGATTTCTTTATTTTGGAAACATATTTCAAAATTGGAGCATTTTCATTGTCTAGAAATCAAAGAATCTATCTTTTCTATAACATTAACATTTGGCTTGAACATGCTTCTAAGTTGATCAATGCAAAACTTTTCTAATCTTCATATTAGAAAACAATGATATCCATGCTTCGATCACATATTATCACCTTCTTATTCTCTTTGTATAGGTTGTTGGATAATGGGAAACTTGTTCATTTCTTACTATTTTTAATAGTTTGTCTTTGGTGTTAGAGAGAAAATAACTGACAACTCTCTCCTCCTCTTATTTCAAATACTCTTCCACATTTTTCAGAAAGTCAGGGAAAGAGTAGAGTGAAATCCATGAAGCAACCTTTGTGGAGTAACAATTTCGAGTATCTTCCAACATCTGTGCTTCAAAATCGTTGTGATACAAATCCATTCCTCCATCGTCCATTCCAATGTCCACGAAAAAGTTTAAAATGCTTTTTAGCAAAGTCCAATCAATTCGCTCTCCCTCACGCTCATTGTGAATGAGGGTCAACACTACATTCCTTGCAGTAGCCTTCATTTCATGGTAGACATGGTCCCAAGAACACATGAGCAACCACATGTTCCACTACTCACACATGTCAACCACATGTTCCACGAATCAAGACAATCATATCTATCAATTCCAAATCAACCCTTACCAGCACTAACAATCATGTAATAATCCATAGTCAACTCATTGTCATTAGACATAATGCTACAATTGTCACCTAATATACTCTAGTACATATCAGCTGTCTCAACACATATGTGTTAGTAAAACCATCTTAATGCAAGATCATTAGAACACATACTCATATTATGAAATCCATCAAACATTCAACCAACTTGTTAACATACCATGTTAAATGAACCAACTCGATAACGTTATAGACACCAAACATTCAAACACCAAATAGATGACATAATAAAACAATCAAGCACCAAATATATAACATAAGTGAACTCATACCTTAGTGTATTTCAGGGAAGGCTATCTTGTATGCACAATCAATCTATATTAGCACGATATAAACTCACAACATACCAACTCAACATAAATAGGATCATGATATCAAGAATAGTCACTAACTAACATGTTTACATCATAACTCATACATAATTATCATTCACACATATGCAAAGTCAATCTATATTTGTACATCACCATATCACAAATATGTTCGCTCATACCTGAATATTGCAACCATAACCATCTGCATAGGTCAAACCAGGTTAACACAATACATATGACATCAATATCTTCAATGCAATGAACATAACCACCACACATATGACCAATCCAAATTACAACATCAAGATCTCAATGAAATATCCTTAATCATTAAGTTATTAGAATATAAAAACAATAAGATATATATCATTCTCATCAACAACATATAACCTAATCATTAAGTTGTCTAACATAAAACAACAATAGAAATACATAAATCCATACGTTACCATCATTCTTGACTAATTGACACATGTGCATATAAATACAATAATCAACTAACACCTATCATGAATGAAAGCATAACGTCAAAAGACATGTACATGGACCTAATGTATATAACAATCCTTGAATTACATACTTGCATGCCAAACATACATTACATGTATGATGATTTGGTCTTATCCCAAGGTATAATGTTGCAACCTCATTATGATTATATGCATCTCCTGCTCTATCTCATCCAACAGATTAGCATCATAACAACCAATAGCACCATGATGACCTAAATTTGTATACAATGACTTCACAAGGCATGTTTGACCTACTATTCATGCATAACTATAACCAAGACCATACATGAATATAGACATATAACACATAAGTACCAAACCATATAAACTTCATTCTAGCTAGAGTCCTCTCATCAATGCATGACCATATCAAGTACACAAATCATGACCTCATGCATGACAACAACCATTACTTCATTATACACAATGCCACATGAAGCTATCAACATGCATAAGCAATGCCTAATCAACTACACATTACGCATGAATACATGTAGTCGAAAATAAGTGATCAATTTTTGTAACCAACCTACAAGACTGATACATATAATCAAAACATACAAGAGTATAACCTAACATACAAGGATGTAAGTAGGTGACCTAAAATCAATATGTAAATGACATATAACAATATGTAACTAGTCACGTACTCATGACAAATGAATTCCACAAAATCAATATCAAATTCTCCATGATAACCATACTACAACCATAATCAATTATCAAGTAAATGCAACAAGCACATGAAATGCAAGTGTAAGAGACACACATGCAACTAACATGCATGCATGACTAACATATTCAACCCATCTAGTTTGAGAGTTGAACCATGCTCTGATACCACCCTGTAACACCCTCCTCCCACATCCACCCAAGTAACCATGCCAATCAGGGTAAACATGAGACGAGGGGCTACTATGATTAGACTCAACCTCCTAGGTAACCTTAAGGAAGTGGAATCGACGAAACATCACACAAGAAATAATTCAACCACTCAGATAACCTATCCTTGAGACCCACTACTGTTCTGGACCTCTGAGGCCATAGTCGGTCTCATGTTATGGAAAGGGAGTGACCACAGACCTAAAGTCGCTCTCATAGAATTACATGCCAACAACTGTGGACCAAACTTGCCAGTTTTGTGCCAATGACCCTGGGATTTAAGCCACTTTTTCAGGCTCAAATCCCAGGGCACTGCCTAAGATGGAATGAAAGCTTGAAATCAAATAAATTACAAGGAAACAATGATGCAAAAGTAAATAATTGATCAAGACCTTAACTAGATCCCTACTAGTCATGACAGGCATTTCATCAAACGTATCATCGACATGTAACCTACAGGTGTAAACAATAGAATTAAGTGTAGGGATGCCATACTTATCTGAGAATCACTATAAGCCATTGTTCCCTCATGTCATTTGTTGCATATTCATCGATTAAGTCATAGACACATTATCCATTCATATACAAGTAAAAACATGTTGAGAGCCACACATAGTTTTTGTCATAAAATGTGCATATAAACATCATAATAGGAACAAAAATACAATAAACATATCATCCATCAAAATCCATATATACATTAGTACATTTACACATGAAAATCAATGGAATTAATTTCTCATTAATCAATGCAATGAACCAACCAGTGATGGGACTACCACGTTCCACCCTACCATAGAGTGACTGAGCCAAGTCTCCCTTCAACGAATCACCCCCATGCCATATTCCAAGCATGAATGTGGGACTCATAGAACACATCAAAAACACCAATCAATGTGGATGCCACTGGAGTTCTCTGCCTACACCGTGAAGAATTTGAGTGCCTCCTTGTCTCTTAGGATTTAATGTGCATCCACACTCCGATATAGGGATCACTAGGCCCTACACCGAGACATACTCTCCAAGATTTACCGTGTATTCCATCTGTTGAGCTAATTTATTGACTAAATTAACACAAGTATTTAATTATCAATCCGGGTTTGTAAAACTTGGAGGCAAATCCACTATTTGTGAAGATCAAGTATAACCAAACTTTGAAAGATAAATGATTAAAAACTAAGAGAAAATATATCCTAAAACTCTTGATTCAATCAGCTTAAAAGAGGAAACATTGAAAGAGTTCTTGACTCAAGAAGTCTACTTTCACCTCAGTTATTACTTAATGAATTAGAGATTATAACCAAAAACTCAAGATGCATAAATCATACATGAAAAAGGCTTTTAACTTAAGAGACGCTTAAAGTTTCCATAATAACTCATTCATCTCAAGATATAAATCTAAATGGAAACAAACTATTTGCATGTAAACAAAAGAGACTAACTCTAATTCACCATTTCATAGAGAGAATGCCCAACTTGAACACTTGTTTTCCAACTCAATTAGATGATAAATAAACCATTAACAAATGAAATCAATCACTATTCATAACCATGATGCAATCTGAAATAAGACTTTGAAAAACTAAAGCTACCATCAACCAGATTTGCAATGAAATAAAACTAGTTTAACTTGGAAGTGTACTTAGCTTGGAGTGGGGGCCCTCCACCCTTGCCTTGCACACTTATGAAGATGATATCAGAAGCTTTATATCAGCCAAACATCCATGTATTGATCAGCAAAAATGAGAGTAACATAAGTCTCCAACTTAAGTCTTCAAACCAAAAATATTACAGCATAAAAGTATCATATGTCAATGTGTTGAGCCATCAAAGTGTGGCTCTTAAATAAGGAGTTTCATGAAACCAACTGATCTATATTTACTCTAACAATATTATCTACTCTAAGCCACCTATCCAAGTCGAATCCACTCCTCTCATCCCAAGAAATATGACTAATATCATGGAATCTCAAAACTTCCCTATTTAGATGGGATTTATGGATGATTAGTCATGATTGACTAACTCCAAATAGGCATAATAAAGCTCGTTCTGTTGGAACCAAGCATATGTGGCTTGGTCCTAGTTCCCAAGCTTTCCATTCATGTATCCCATTCGTGCTGAAGTGGCCTGCATCCATATCAACCATGAAGTGATTACGGGAATTTCTGAAATTGCCAAAATTGCACTTAAAATCAAACTTTTATAAAAACTTTAGAAATTGACAAATTAAAGTTAAATACCTAATTAGACATCAAATATTCATTAAAATGGAATGGATGGAGTGAAAATGAGGGATAAATAGATGGTTAGGTAAGTTTCTCAAAGCAAAATAAGATCAAAACTGAGGCCCAACATCTCTCCCATGCTTATGATCAAGCATGTCCCCATGCTTGCTTGCTTCTCTTGGACCTTCTGCCCTCTGAAGTGGATGCTGTACCTGTTGCTGGTTCCCTGTTCAAACAATCAAATTCTGATTCCTGCTTTGCCTTCAACATTGCTGCTTTAACCTTTTGTTTTTCATATTTAGCTTGCCACATATTTTTGTCCTTTAACCATTTGAATGCCTGTTTGGAAAGCAATTCATTTGTCCTTTTCAACCTGCTTATTTCTTCTTGTAATTTTTCATTTGTTTTCATTAGCTTTGCATTGTCCTTTTTCTGTGCCTTATTCTCTGATTTTAATTTCTTTTCCACAATTTTGCTTATTTCTATCTGATCAGTTAAGTCTTGGATTTTGGCCAAATTAATTTCCTTTTCAAAATCCTGGGTGGTTTTCATTAATGATTCTCCTGCATCATTATCATATATGGAATCCCTTTCAAGGGGTTCTTGTGCTATATCCTGTTCTTCTAGTTTTCTAGGAGAATATGCTTCTACTTCTTTTTCAAAATCAATAGAATTCCTATTCCTAGGAACATACATAACAAATGTTTCAGTCTCATGTATGGCCATATTTCTAGCTCTTGTTCTTGGATATAGGGGACAATTCATCATGCTTTTGTTTTCCTGCTCTACTTTGTCCTGTATATCAATAAGATGTTCAGTAAAATGATTTTTATGCATGAATTCTTTCCATTCTAGGCCCTTTGATTTCTCCTGGTGTTCCACTAAGATTTTGATTAACCCCTGATGATATATCTGTGCTGCCCTTGGCCTATGCTCCTGTTTCACTGTTTCAATCATTTTCACAAGAATTTTGTATAGGAAATATGGTAAGTTAATCCTATCATCCCCTTTGATATGCTGCAGTAATCTAACATGATATAAATGAGCAATGTTATACTGACGATCACAAGTCAAGAATTTTTGAATAATCAAGACTAGTTCCCCCCATGGTTCATTGAACCACTCCCTGGGTATCCCTTTAGCTCTATCAAATGTGCCTTTTCAGTTCTTCTCGAGGAAGAAAGTCCATGCTTTCTCCTTGAAGTGTAATCCTTTATGATACTTTTCCCCTATCATGGGCAACTCTAAGGCTTGGGATAAGAACTCTTGAGTTACGGGGACACTGATTTCTCCTACTTGAGTTTGGTCTTGGCTGAAATTATTGATGAAATATTTAGTTATCTGCTCAGAATGTCCATTAAATTTCTGTAGAAATCCTATCATTCCTGACTGATACAATTTTTCTACAGTTTCCTTTCCCCAATTTTCTATGTGAAATCTTGGTTCTACCCGGTTTGTCATGATTTCTATGAACCAGTCAATATAATCCTCTATTGTTACTAACTTCATTTAACAAAAATTATGACTATTGTTTTTAAATGAAATTGTAGAAGCAACGAGGCTTACCTTCCCCCTTCTAACTCAGCTTTAATCTGCTTGACTCTGTCTTCTTTAACCTCTGCTGTCTTTCCTCTGCACAAACTCTGTTTCAATTCCCTGTTTAAGGCAACCAATACCTGAATATCTTGTATCAATACATTGTTCTCTGTTTGTTTTTGTGAAAATTAAATACTCATGCAGTGATAACCATGTTTACTGAGCTAAAAATAACATGAGTTACTGTGTATTTAAACAAAAACTTGAAAAATTTTGGCTCTCGGCCTCATAACAGATCCCCAAAACATTCTCCGCCTATTCTCAAAGGGAAAAAATGACTGTGTAATGCACAAATTTCTCTCGGCCTCTCAAGAAATCTCAACAAGATTTGACTGTAATGCAGCAAATTGCTCTGGTCTTTCAACAAATTCTAAAAAAAAATGACTGTATAAACTAGCAAATTGCTCTCGGCCTCAATCCTTTTCATCATTCATTTTTTTATAAAAATATCACTGTGTAAATACTGCACATAGAGTTATAAGCCTAGAGGACTAATCACATGCGCTCGGCCTCATATTTCTTACTGCTTATAACAAATGTCAAACAATTTTTTTTTTTTAAATGCAGTCTATGAAATCCTCGGCCTCAAGGCACAAACAATGCAAAGTCGACTTTCAACTAGGATTTGCAGTCAATATAACATATTTGCAGACAATGCCACACATTTCAATGGCACAAATATATGAATATATAGGCGCACAGTGAAGCATGAATGCATTTGAGTCGTTTTGAATATGCACCCTAGAGCATTCCTCTGTTCTATTTGACAATCCTCACGGCATATACCAATGTGCACTTTGTTTACAGCCCATACACATATAACAACACTTCAAAATCTGATTTAATGCATTTCACAACGCATATGACAACACTCTGTTATTTAATACATCCTCTGTTCTGAGCGAACACGTATTTACAAGAATTCCATGATTGATGTGTTCTCTATTGGCAGCCAATGACAATTGCGCACAGCAAACTCTTATTAGCCATGCATATGACAGAGACTTGGCTCGCGGCAAACAAATAAATGCAACAATGGTTTAACAACAGTGCTCATACATATAACAACCCTCGCGCTCAGCATTCAAACTACCTCTCCGCGTTGGATGCATTAGATTCCTTATTTAACTCAAACTCCTCTATCGTGTTATGCATGCAACATGTAACTTTAAATGCTGGGCGATTACCATTGTTTTCACACCACAATCTACGCATAAATATCTATTCAATCTTTCCCTACGTGCTATAGACTGAGAGTTATCCCGGATTTAGAGCTACCTGGCTGTCACTGGCCGTGTGGGATGCAAACAAACACTCAAATCCCTCCTTCCTCGGTCAGTCAAACTGGTGTCAAACAACGAAATCTTGTGAGTTAATGGCGAACTCATTCCTATCTACAGTCGCCGAGCGAATAAACTCGAGTTCTTACCTTGTTTGTTTGCTAAACTCGGCTTCTTTGACTCATATTTTGCCTTTAAAATCTCCCTCAACACACTCCTTTCTCCTTTTGCTATGTTTCGGCTCCCAACTCGACTTTCTGAGCTTTGGCAATGAGGAATGGTGGTTTGAACAGCGCAGGGAAGGTTAACTTATAACCGTTTCCTCACTGTACCCTGCGGTTCATTTGTTGGTATACGTGGTTACATGGCCGTCCTCATTGACTCAGTCATCCGACTGAGTTATGAGGATGGCCGTATGGTTGTTTCAAATGCATACCCTCCGCCGCTCCATCAACCAATACCCACAGACGGCCAGAACACCGTGTCACCACCGTACCTGCGTGTTGGCCTGCGTGGTGCTTATGGTCTCTCATTCTATTCATGGCTGCAATGTTTGTTGATTATGGCCGCTTTCGTGCCCTTCACTACAATGATATTTGATTATTATCATTTTTATTACCTGGCCGCAGCACTGCTGTTTGATCATTGTCATATGGCATGTGCAGAACTATGCCGCAAACTATTCCTTTCATTCCATATGATTTACGCACAAATCTTATGGTGTAACTTTATAACCTTTGCACTCTGCAATGTTATATCATAGTTATGTCCATAACTTTGTTTAAATAACATCCTTTCCTACTATCGTATTGGAATGCTTATGGTTTGGTGCTTTTGAAATATATATATGCCATAACTTGTAATATATATGCCATACCATAGTTTCACTCACCATTGTATTTGAATGCTTATGGCCTCCACTTGTATCATTACATCCTCCACTTGCATCATTACATTGCCCACGGCCTTTTATCACTATGTTATATGCTTTTGATTGTTTGGATATGTGCATTAGGTTATATATGTATATCTCCATATTGTATGTGCAATACTTTTATACCCAATACCTTTGATATATGCGCATACTATATTCTTTTTGCAACATTATTAGGTTATGCACATTTGAAATAACTTTAGCGCCTTATAACCTATGATGTATATGTTCAAATGCTTTAATAACTTTAGCGCATACTTTTATAACATAGCTTTTATAATTTTAAAATGACCATGGGGTCATATTTAAAATTATAATCATTCTAATGCTTTGAGTTCATGTGCAGGTGAAAAAGTGGTCCCAGTTTGATCCTTTTGCGTTTAAGGAAAATACCTAGGGAAATTTATGTGAATGAAATGAAATATGAATAGGGAATGTGGGGTATATATTGGGAATGAATATCAATGAATATTTGCAGATACTAACTTCAATTAAATCAAAACTAGAAGTTTCTAAAAAAAATTTGAATTTCAAGCACAAAATGGCTTATGAATATACTCCCTTGCTGTTGTTTGTACAGGTGGAATGTTGAATGTTGTTTGTACAGGTGGAGTGGAATCCAAAATGTTTTGGATAGATGAAAAGTAGACTTTTATTACTGCTTCTTGTTCACTATACTCCATTTCTTGAATTGTTCAGGTCCCTTTGAATAATGTTTCTATTTCAGGTCCCTCTGCAATGCTTCTGGTATATTGTGTTGGTTCTGTTCTGGTTCTGCTGCAACTAAGTTTGCTTCAGGTCCCACTGAATAATGTTTCAACTCAGGTCCCTTCAGGTTCTGCTGCAACAAATTTGCTTCAGGTCCAAAGTGATCAACATAATACCTTAGCTGTGGCAGCTAAAAGCTTGCTACAAGACTCTCCCATGTTGAATGTTTGACTTGTCCTCAAGTCAATTGTGGAAAGGTCCTGCATTGAAATGATGTGAGAATAGTAAAACAAGAATATAGAATTCATAGAGTCCAGGTTTCCCTGGTTTTCCCCTATGAATTCAAGTTTGCATGGTGCCAGTTGCCTAGTTTTCACCAGCAAACCATTTATTTTTTATGTTTTACTTTATATATATATATATATATTTTTTTATTATTATTATTATTATTTTATTCATTTTGCAAACTGGAAGATGGTTGAGCCATGATTTCCAGTCCTGTTTCTTCAACCAGTTGTTTCATGAATGTCTCTTTACTAATAGGCTGATGATAGGCTTTCAGCCTATGACCATTTACAAAAAATGAGGTGGGGTCCTGGTCAATGGTCTTTATCTTCACTGCTCCATTATCAAAGATCTCCTCGACTTCATATGGCCCTAGCTAGTGTGTTGTAAACTTTGCTTTGAAATCCTTGAATTTGGAGTCAAATAATAAGGCCCAGTCTCCCTTCTGAAATGTCTTTGTCTTTATGTATCTATGATGCCATTTGATTCTCTGTTGTTGTACTAATGTTGTATGTTCTATAGCTTGTTGACAATGCTCATCCAATTGGTTAAGTTCCATGATTCTCTGTTGTTGTGCTTCAGTCAAGTCTATGCCCAATGCAGCTGCTAGTCTATATGTTTGTATCTGGAACTCGATAGGCAATAAGGCTTCTTTCCCATAGACTAAC